>WYDF02290781.1:0-16286 GCA_009867245.2 Adranes taylori
TGTAATTTAAGAAAAGTTATCAGTGGGGGTCCAAGTTATAATTTTGGGAGGGGTTAAAATTAATCATTTTATTCGAAATTTAGATCTAAAACTAGGAGGCTAAAATTGTGCTCGCATATATTATCTTGTATTTTGCGTAGAATAAAATTAGTTGCATGCATCTAAAGCGACGTTGCCACGTTTAAAGTTTAACAAACTTTATTTTAAATAATATAAAAGATAAGACATTCGAATAAACTTTATTGTCTAGGCTGCATAAAGCTCCTTCGATTTTATTTAGAACATTTTTCTTAATTTACAATTTAACATGTATACAGGTGTTCTTTTGTGTTGCAAACTTCGTGATCAATTTTCTATTTCCAAAACAGATACTATACTTTTTTTAGATTTATTTTATCGAAATTTTTTCTAATTTTAAGTGATTAAACGAGTTTAAAAATAACCACGATTAAACATCGGATATTATTCTTTTAGAGATTAGCCGAAAGGAGCGCCAAGAGCGGGCGTAGGACTTGGCAAATCGGACAGTGGTGCTATCTGCGCCGTAGGCAAATTTGGGGACCGGGGATTCATGGGTAGGCAGGGAATTCATGGCTTAGACTAATGTTGTTTAGTGTACCCTAAACACTATTGAGCTAATTGAATTTAACAGACAACTTAAAAGGTGACAGTCAAAAGTAAAAGGTTTAACGTTTCTTTTATGCAAGATGTAACAAAACGTAGGACATGCAATTTTGACCACCACCCCATATGCCAGTATATACAATATGGGGTGGTGGTCACATCCACGACTTTTTCTTCCAGTTTTTACACATAGATCGCGGTTGATATCATATCTTCTTCAGGAAGAAAAGGAAGAGTTTGTGTTGCTAGGGATTGAAGTTCGAGTGAGTTGGTAAGTAATATCATTATATTGTAGGAGGAACATACATATGTGTTAGATGGAATTAATTTGTATACAATGAATTGGCCATTTATATTGTATGGCGCATGTTATTCTTTTTGCATTTGCATATTTTTGATTAAAGCTGAAAATTTAATTTTTTTTAAATTAGAATGTATGACAAATGAACTGCTAATCAAGTTCTAAACCCCGGTTCAGAAATTTATTTTGCTATTTATTTCTGTTCAGTAGTTATGAATAGAAATGTAAACATGAATAGAATTGTTGCCGATTCAAGGCTAATAATGCATGTATATTTCAAAGTAAAATAATTTTAAACTGAATAACAATAAATCGTAAAATCGTTGATTACCACTTTCCGGGAAATGCCCAAAAATAAAATTTTCAACTATGTGTCATATATTCACTCTTAAACTTTCGATGTAGTCAAAAATAGATTGTCACTCAAAGCCAAGGAAATTACGCATTTTTCATTTTCATTTTAACTTTTTAAATATTCTAACGGTAGAACATATGGATCCATACGCTTTTGTTGAGCCAAAAAGAAGGTGGAATAGATGGACATTATTTTGTGTAATATATAAGCTTATAAAACAAATGCTGTTTAAGTAAGTACTAACGCAGAATCATAAGATTTCTTTATCAAAGGTTTTTTCAAATACAACTAATACATTTATTGGCACATAAAAGTTATAAAACAAAATATAAACAAAAATAATAGAAGAAAATCTCACTGCACACGCAAGAGAGGAGGAAATATATGACTTGGCATGCCTAAGTATAGCGGCCTCCTTCCTTCTCTCCCCCTATACCCAATTCTTCCATCGCCCCCATTCTTTCCTTATAGTGAACTCCACATCCTAAGACCACATCTCTTAATCTTATGCTTTATCCTATTCAACACTTCTATACATTTTTGGCCCTACCAAGGACACCGAAGCAACTTCTCAACTTCAGTACATATCATACCATAACAGTTTTTTACCCAGTGCTTCCATGCTTCGAAGCCAGATTCACATAACATGCAGGCCCTATCCATGTCTTTTAGCTAGTATGTGTTTTCGCTTACTTCGTTACCACATCTGAACTTTGCTATCACCCTATTTTCCTTCATACTTAAGCTTGAATCAAAGTGCACGAGACGTACACGAACGGTGACTATGTGCTTATATATTTCACTGAATACACTCTTCCCAATTTCCATGTACTTTTTTCTGCATCTTTATACCTCTTATCTGTTGTTTAACATCTAGCTCTCATGTATCACTTATCAACTATCTTCTCCATGCAATCACCAACCATCCGCACCTCTCATTTTTTTCCTATCATTCAACCATTCTGTATTTCTTTCATTACTCCCTAAGTCGCCCCTAGGTTCAAAGTATACCTTTATCAGCAGCCTCTCTTTTTTATCCAACCTTGCCATCCTTTCAAATCTAACCATCTTTCTTATCCCTAGCCCCTAACCTTTGAACTTTTTCAACACTTTTTTTATTATTTTGCGTGGGGTAGAACTTACTACTCTCAATATTCCTTTAGAATCGTCATTTTCATATATCTAGAGTCCCCAAATTCATCAAGTTTTCCGAAACTCCTACTTTTCGAGTTTGTTTCTTACTACTCTAGCAAAGGCTGGCTTAAAGTCTAGAAACAGTAAATACAATTTTTGCCCCTACTATCTTTCTGTTTATTATGTAATTCAAAACATTATAAACAGAAATTATAGACTATATTATCGACTATTCTCCGCCCTCTTTTAAACCCCAATTGAGTGTTCGCTAATACACCTTTCTTCTTTAACTCCTCTTTTAATTTCTTGCTAACATTTTAGCGGTTAACCGATATCCACCATCCATCACTGTCATACAACTATAATTCTTTATTTCATTCTTACTTCCTCTTTTGTCTATTGGCACGATTAGTCCTTTCCTCCATTCCTTTGGCTAACATTCCTCCATCTTCCACACCGCATTAATGTCTCTCGCTAGAGCGCTTACACCATTGTCATTTAACCCTTACCATACCGCTTGTGGCATGTCATCCGGCCCGGGCGCAGTGTCCTCTTTAATCTCGCTTATGACTTCTCTAATCTCTATGCCAAACATCTAAAAATTTTGTTTCGCTTGCTTATCCTACTGCCTTCTGCATTATTCTTATCCTCCCCTTGTCCTTCCACCTACCTATAAAACTGTTCCCAATATATAAAATTAATTTCTAACTTTCAATATCCATTCTACCACCTACGTTTCTCCTTCAGGTAGTTTCAAAACTCTTTCTCATTTATTAGACTATTAATTATCTCCTTGTCTTTCTTTCTTTTAATATCTAAAGTGGAAAGGAGATTTCCTAATATATCTCCTTCTTTTCACACTAGCTTATCCAGCCTTCGGTTCAATTCCTTTCTTTCTCATTCTCACTCCAATATTTCTCACTCCAAGCGTATCCAACTGCGAATTTCTTTTCCTATTCTCTTCTAATGTCTTTTATTATACTTCATACGCTCTGTACAATCACACGCAATATCATTGATAGCATGTAGTCAATTAGAGCGCACTCTCCATAACCTCCATACGTCACTCCTCATTCAAATCCCCTTCTACGCATTAGTATAAAATTGACAGGTGTACTTCATCCATCCATTCCAACATATATCTTATTTCATCGTTATTTTGTCATTCGATCTTTTTGCTATGAACTTTCATTCTATACCAATGTTAATATTTGCGCTTTCAACTATCCTATTACTCCAGTCATCCGCAATCACACCTATATCAAAATTCTCTCTCACCCTTTCCAATTCCTCTGTGAATCTTTGCATGCATTTGCCTTATACTTTATTAAAGTACTCTGTCAAAATTAATCGCCTTTTATTCTCTGCCATCATCCCTTTTGCGATTTTTTCTTCCCAATCAAATCCGTTTACCTCGAATGCATTTATATCAATCCTTACCCCCATTATTAACTCCCACTTGGTCTTTCCTTCTCATACTCACTTTTCGCTCCAGACATACTCCAACGGAACTCTTTTGGGAGTTCCCCCTTATTTCATTCCATTTCTCCTCATCCCTCCATGTTCCTGTTATGCCAATAATTAGGAATTAACACAGATACCCCTTCAAATTTTCATCCCATATCTTACTTTTAATTCCCGTAACATTCCAGTTTAATCCTTTTAATTTACATTCTCCCATTAGCTTAATTTTACTATTAGGCCTGCGGCATTCTAGCCCGCTTTTTTTCACCCGCTTTACTTAAAATTAAGATTACCTCCACCCTTAATTCCTCCTTCCTGTACTCCTTCTCGATTCCCCTTTTTTGTCTAACCAACTATAATATTTTCGCCCTCCACTTTACCTACACTACCAACGTCTTTTACTTTCCCGTTCTGCTCTCGTCAGCAACTTCTTGACCTTTATTCCTCTCTATAGCTTTTCTATATACGGTTGCCAGTTTTTTGTACTCTCCTTCATTTTCCACAACTGGTCTCTCACACATACTACTTATATCCCATTTATATCGTCTCGTTACCTACTTTTAACGCCACAGTTTTTTTTTTTCAAGTAATACAATTAAATTATTTGCTGGATATCAAGAATTGGTCACAAAACATTTTATCATTTTTTTAAAGAATCATCAATCGTATTCTTAAAATCATTTCAAATTTTTTATTTTGTATCTTTGTATCTTTTGTATCTTTATTTTGTAACTTTTTATTCCATTCTTACAGCTAATTTTGAAAATTTCTATCTATTATTCTTGTGCCAAGGTAAAATAATTGCAAATAACAAATTATGTTGATTTCCTGATATTCAATCTCGATATCTCGTATTAAATTACATAGAATAAATATCTTGTATAAATTCCTAAATAAGCATGTTGTTGGCTAGTTGTCTCGAAATATTGAGTACTTTAGTTTAAAAGGATAAAAAACATTTAAACGGTAAAATCTAATGAAAATACCAAACCTCAGTAGTTTGTGGTTTTAAACTCTCCTAATCATTCTTCTTTACCGACCATTCTACACTCGAGGCAACTGCTTGCGAATCCCAAGTATCTAACTAGAAACTAAATCTGATCCAGTCACAGATTTAGAGCTCTAGTTTTTTTAGTTTTTCCTTTCAAAAGGAAGAGCGAATTGCAACGAGCTTGTCTCGATATATTTAATTTCCGTTTTTTTATTTCCGTCTTAACTTTTCTCATAATTCCGACACCCTTACCACTCTCCCTCAAACATATTCACCAGTTCCCCGCTAATATTCTTTCCAAAAGGTGTATGCCAACCTTTCACATTCTTTCGCTCATTAATCACATTTTTCGTCTTCTTTACCAAATATTCTACGTAGCCTTTCACTCTTTCTGTTCCAATACCAATCTTTCTTTTATCATCCATTCCGATTCCAAGCAGTAAATACTCTGACATACCTCCTTTCACTCTTATCCACATATATTTACTATTCATTATTTTTTCATCCCTGTCTTGCTTTTCTGTTATCTTACCAACCCAAAGTACTCACCTATTTCCCCTCATCTGGCCTCCTAATATGTCACCATATTCCGTTCTAAGCTTACCATTTCCTTTAATCCTGTTACCCTGCACTTATATACATCAATATCCTGTAACACAATATCCCTCTCTAATTAATTTCTTTCATACATAGCCCACACTTCAGCCCCATACATTATTATACTTCTAATACAAATATCTAGAATTATAGTCTATACATTCACAGATGTACCAAAATTTCTCTCCAAACCACATTTAATACGTTCCATGGTCTGTAACATTTTTAATCACCATTTTAAAATGCTTTTACATAACCCAATTTGTGTCAAGATATATCCTAAATATTTATACTTTATAAGTAGATCTACTTTCTGCCTTTCTATCTGAAAGTTATCTTTTTTGTTACCGCACTCTCACATTTTACATACCAGCACTCTTGTCTTTCTTATATTACAATCCTCTGCACACCTTGTAACAACACCTTGTAACAATCCTCTGCACCATGCACACCTTGTAACAATCCAAATTGTTACAAGGTGTGCAAAAATAGAAAATAAATGAAGATTTATCGTAATAAATAAACATAATTGAATGACGTAGTTAAGAAATTATTGTGATACATTACCAAAAACATACGAAAGAAAATGTACAATAAATGTTCAAATTGTTATCCATTGACCAATAAAGAATGACTTAACCGGGCAATACATTCGTCTCTAACATTTTGGTGGATAGGAAGAAGGGGACAAGTTGAATGGCCCGCTAGATCATCTGATCTGAGCCCACTTGACTTCTTTTTATGGGGTTATTTAACATATAGAGTCTATATTAACAGACCTGAAAATACCTGTGAGCAAATAGACCGAATCAACCGAATCAGACAAGAAATACAGAACAAAACACCAGCAGGTCGATTTTTGATTTTAATTGACTGTTTTTTAAAATAATAATCTAATATACAGGACGAACTCCATTCGTGTGCTGACGTCATTGCCGGTTTTTTTAATGTAACACCCCATTTTTTCTCAATTTTCGGATTTCGCTTGCTGAACTGATTCCAAAAATGTATCGCCCGTTTCAAATTGTTACAGGGCGGGCAAAAATAAATGAAGAATTAAAGTAATAAATAAATTTAATTTAATGACGTAGTTATACAATTACTGTGCTACATTACCAAAAACAAACAAAAGAAAATTTACAATAAATGTTCAAATTATTCTCCATTGACCAATAAACAACAATGACTTAACCGGGCATTTCATTCGTCTGTAATATGTTGGTGGATAGGAAGTAGGGGACAAGTTGAATGGCCCGCTAGATCACCTGATCTGAGCCCATTAGACTTCTTTTTATGGGGTTATTTAAAATATAAAGTCTATATTAACAGATCTGAAAATATATGTGAGCTAAAAGACAGAATCGACCGAATCAGGAAAGAAAGCAGAACGAATGTATTGCCCGGTTAAGTCATTGTTTATTGGGAAACTACATTGGTAGTAGTTTCCCTCGTGTCCAGTGATTTTGTATTTTACCTTATTCTTTCCACACCCCATTAAAACCTCTAACTAATGCATTTCTTCCACATTCATTGAAATGACCCTATAGTTCAGCAGATAATCTCTCAGGCTCTGGCGGATTTCCTTAATTTATATTTTTTAATTCCTCTTTAACTTCTTCTACACGTATATCCTCTTGCTCTCCTTCATCTGGTTAGTTTCCTGGCTCTTACATTTTTGTTTCCGCTCTCTCAGTTTGATCATACATGTTGTAATATGTATCACTGCGGGTTTTTATGCCCCGCGTTAGGCGCCGCAAATATGTAAAAGCCGACGTCTTTACGTCTGATGGACTATAAGAATTTTCTATATCACATTATGTTCTTGCATATAACCCAATATATTTATTTCATCTAGTCGGGCTGATTTTTCAAATCCGCATTATTATAATGTCGCGTTGAAATTTGTACACGACATGGAATTAGGTTAGTTTCTACGAAAACTCCGTTGGCCTTGAAAACTCCCAATTCATTCGGGATCAGGAAATCTTAAAATGCTACAAAATTTTATTTTTAACTAATGGTAGAACGAGAGATATTCTATTGATCAAGTTTTAGAACGTGGGCACAGTGAGACTTTTAAAACTGATTTATAGATTTATTTCTTTATTCGTTTTTATCTTTATTTGTATTACGCAGTGATTTAATGATTTAGTTCCTCAAGGACCAAACGTTTTATTTGAGGCTACGAAATAGTCCCAAATAGGTAAGGTAATGAACAGACTGTGAGCACTCTACGTGAATTTACTACTACTGGAAAGAACATACAACGCACACTAAAAATAGAGTCTTGGAACTCTTTGCAAATTAACGATTGTAACAACTGATAATGATGTTGTCGAGAGAGTACAGCATTTTAAATATCTTGGTTCTTATTTGAACGAATCTAGTAAAAAGCGTCAAGAAATACGATGCAGAATTGGCGAAAGCAGCGTTTATGAAAATGAGGAAGGTTCTTACCTCTCGTGACCTATCAATATTACTCTGCCTAAGACTGCGTTGTCGTTTTATCTTCAGCCTTGTTTTGTATGAAATGAAAACATGGACGCTTATAAATGCTTGGTATAGGGATTAGAGTAATTTGAAATGTGGACTTACAGAAGAATATTAAGAATTTCGTGCATGGCTCGATAAACTAATAAACTAATGTGTAGGTGCTGCCTCAAATGAAGAAGCAGACAAAAGTGAAAAATGCAATTAAACGGAAGTTGGAGTATCTCGGTCATGTGATGTAACAAGATAATAATGGGCTTCTTCGAAACATCAGTTATGGTAAATTGCGGACCAAGAAAGAAGAAAAACGTCATGGTTGAAGAACCAATAATTTAACCTACCTACTAGTTAGTTCTGTTTCGAACTGCCGCAGATAAAATAATGTTACTGGTGGTCAACGTGTGTGAACTACAAGGCACTTAAAGAAGAAGAAGCTAGCAATGTTATTAAGCTAGCAATGAGCTAGCTTAATAACAAAAAAGGGAAGCAGTGATACATTTGGAAATAAACAATACAAGACGGAAACCAATTTCGGTCGACGTAGCTACGTTTGCAGTAAACTTGGGTTGGGCTCAGGAACACTCCGTACTGAACCGCAATATAAAAACAGGAACTGAACCGATATATTTTCTCTTTATCGAATCGAAGCGAGATCCAGAACAAAAAAATTACGGTTTGAGGCGAAAAAGTATTGTCAGATAAGCGAAACTTCAAAAACGAATAAAAGTTAAAGGCATTAAAAAGAATGTTATTCAAAATAATATTTCAACCAAAGATTTCAGGATTTGTTTATTTCAATAAACATTGCTTCACAGAACGCAGTACGGTTTTTAATCTATAGGGCACAACATTTTTATTCAAGAGCTGAATAAATTGGCGCTATCTCCATACGATGACGAACTTATGATCGTATCTCCACATTAGCTTGGGATAATTATAATATTCTGTTTTCTTTAATATCTGAGGAGGAATGAATCAGTAGATTGTTTGGTGTGGTGCATTGTTTTGTATAAACATTTTAGACATTAATTAATTATTATATTTCTATTTATAATAAATCTAATTATCTACATCAAATTATTTTGTGAAAATTAGTATGCCGGTCAACTTTCGTAAAAGCAAAATTCGGCAACGTGCTCTAGAAAATTAAAATGGCTAACAACAAGTTATATGTTTTGATGTAACATAACACTTTTTACATAAGAAAGGCATCAAGTAAAACGTACGTAAGAAAGACATCAACGTGGAGAGTCTGTTTTGCGAGCGATGTGCCATTTAAAAATAACCTTCTTTTATTTGTTGAGTCATTTGGAAAATATACCTGAATCTTTAAATCTGTAACTAATTTGAAGTGAAAACTAAATTTTAGCTAAAATCTTGTATACTCCTAACCCGAGAAACGGCGAAAGGGTTTAAATTAGTGGCAATATTTTCTTCTTGGCGGATAAATAACAGCCATAAACCGCCGGCAGCAGGCACTCGCTTTCTTTCTATCCAGCTTTCTGTCTTTGTCTGAAATCTTTGTAGGAAATCTGTCTACGAATAGTTGTTTCCTGCTTGTTCTACTTCTCTTGAAAGGATCAATCTCTGAGTGGTTTAGGTTTCACTATATCTAGTTGTTTGTCTATCCCTGTGTACGGCTTTTGTTTATTGGTGTAAGTGCATTGGTTACGATGCGCTAGATTTGTTGTGATTAAAAGTTTGCCACTACTTTTAATGCTCGATGAATCAGAAAATAAAATTTCTGAAATTAATGCATTTTGTTTCTTTGAAATCTTTGAAAATCCATTAAAATATAAATAATTTTAAATCCGTTAACACTGTTTAATATTGAATAGTTCTGGCATTTACAGTGAAGTTTTATTGTACTTAATATAAAATTATAGACTTAAAAATATATACTTGAATTTATATAGTTAAATATAATGCATTTATATATATATATATAGTAACGATATTAAATCTATTTAGTGACTTTTAATTTTAAATTAAAAGTCAATAAATGCACTAAGGATTTATTGTAAGGCAGTAAATATTTAGTGGTTGTTAATTTTTAATAAAAATTAGTAAACAAAAATTCGTTTTATGAAAACTAAATATATTTAAAATAATGTAAAACAATATGCTGTTTTCTTCCACGTTTATTAATATAAAACAATATGTCGTCTTTATCCACGTTTTTTAATAAACATGGATGAAGACGACATATTGTTTTATAACATTTTAATATGAAATGGCCAACGACACTATAGATATATTAATTAAAATATATTCAATTAAAAAGACAAATAAGACAATTTCCAGTATATTTATGAGTTACAGTCCCATTTTGCAACAAATATATTTTATATAATCTGTTATTTTGATTGAATACATTTTTGTTTTACTGATTTTTAATTTAAAATTAAATGTCAGTAAATCTAGTAAGGACTTATTGCTGACTTTTTAAAATTCATTGAATCAAAATAAAATATAACATAAAACATACATAATTAAAAAATAAGGCAAGAAAAAACAAAAATTATATAAACAAAAATATTCGTTTTCAACTTCATAATAATTTTTTTAATCAGCATGTATATATATATATATATATATATATATATATATATATCAGTATGCATATATATATATATATATATACTTAAATTAAATCATATTTTCATTTAATTAACATACATTGATGTTTGAGTTAAATATTCGCCGAGTGAGAACCACAAATAAATGCAAATCAACAAAAACAATACATCAAATAATAAGTATTCCAGCGGAACGTATAAAATCGTGTTTTATTATAAGAGCAGAAGACAATAGTTCCTTTTTGGGGGAGCATGAAGGATGTCCCAGGAGACAATTTATCCGATTTTGCCCATTTCATGCAGATGGACAAATTGTGTCCCACAGCGTTCAGAATATTTTGAATTCCAATTCGTATTACGAGAATAAACCGCACAAAATCGTTCTACTATAGAAGATGAGAAAGAATTTCACATAATTTTTACAATTAGACGCTTATTAAATAAGCGAAAAATTCTTTTTGTTATTTACCATTATTAGGTTAACTTTCATCGGTTAGTGGCAAATTAAGTTGAATTTACATTTATGCTTTGTGTAACATTTTTAATAATTTATTAGAAATAATAAAGGTATAAGATTTAAATTTAAATTAATATGTCACTTATATTCTCTTTCGAGTGTTCATTATTTGATATGATATTATGATTGCCAGTAAAAAAAATTTGGGTATCTAAATTGATTTTTAGCGGCAGACACAAAAATGGCGCAAGGAGATATCTCATTCTTTATACAATAAAAATGACCTTTGGAAATATATTGTCGGGTGACAGATCAATTTAACGTGAGATCGCACATTGGAACTGTTGTTCCTCAGTGGGTTACTGAGGGCACAGGCAACTACGACTCTTCTGAGCTGCCCAGTGGTTGTCGTTCATGTTTTCAGCTACAACTGATGTTAATGCTAATGAGTGAAACAGCATTCATGATTTAACAAAACTGCCTATTGTTCTTTAAATATCATAAACGAAGAAAGAATATATTAATGCACATTTAAATATCAGTTATCAACAAAGGAATAAATGTTAATTAAAATTTATGACGTATTAATGGCGGTTAATTAAGCATAAACCAAATAACCAAGCGTTTTACATTAAACGGTGCAAATGCAATAATAATAAAACGGCGCATAGCGTATACCTGGTGTATTATAATAATACTAAAATTTCGGTGACAAAGTAACAAAATAATAGCAAATCAAACATGCGTGAACGGATTATCAATGATACAGCTGGTGGAAAGTGATAAGTTTCATACATGTAATAACGGGGAGGCAGGTGGGCCAGTTCAAAAACACAATATGAATATCAGGCAGGATAGGTAGTCTAAGGAATCACTACAACTTGTAATGACGTGAGTACACGTCCTTCACAAAGTCATGTGACTACATCTGGCTATTGCTAACCAGAAATGTACTCTTGTTGGAAAAAGAAAGAATTACTAAGACGCGTAATGACGTGAGTACACGCCTGTCAGGAAGTCATGTAGTGACAGCTAGCTATTGCTAACCAGAAGTAAACAATCCAGCTGGAAAAAGTAAAGAGCAATTCAGACGCCAAACGACGAGAGTACACGGCCATCTCCAAGTAATTTGTCTATAACTAACAGTGAAGCATGAGGCAGAAGTATACAATTTAGCTATATGGGTGAGGGTTAAAGGAATAGGTAGAAGCGAGAAGCAAAGCTACTCAATACACATGAATTCAATCAAGGGGTATATTATAGAAATATCTCACTAAATATTTTATTATCACGGCGGCTGTCGCTGGCTGTCAGTCTGCCTGGTTCTTCGGCATGTCTGAGTTGACTCGGTTTCGCTAGTTTACAGGTTCACTTTATTAATAATAATAATTGAACTTTATTTGGCATAAATTGCAAATACAAAATCATAAAACGTAATTACAACTGCAATTTAATTAAACTAATATTAAATTAACTAATTAACATCATAAATTCAGATAATGATCTGTGCCACTTTATTAATATAATTCACTTATTAATAGTGCAAGTTCACTTTAATAATACTTTCTCATACACACGCCCGCATACGCATAAGTAATATATAATTAAATAAGTTTAGCAGTGTCGCGTACTCAATATACAACACGGCAATAACAAGCGTCACTCTCTCTCTCTCTCTGATTCATATAGTCAGATAGGCGACCAAATATTCCCACTCTCATTCGTGCTAAGCAATGTGTTGAATTCATAGTAGACAATATGCTTTATTTAGTAGCGACAGCAAAAGAATAAATCGGAATACCGAATTCTCATTTACTATAAATGCGTTTAAATTTAACCATTGCCGGCGGCCCAGTGCAATACTTTTACTTAATTCATTTATTCAAACTATCTTAGATTGCAAAGGAATAAATCGGAATACCGAATTCTCATTTACTATAAATGCGTTTAAATTTAACCATTGCCGGCGGCCCAGTGCAATACTTTTACTTAATTCATTTATTCAAACATTTATTCTATGTCCCGTAACATACTTTATTACAAAGAAATTTTAAAAAACTGTGTTAGAGATGTAATATCCAACCAAATGATACACTGATACGCCGTAATTTCCCTTTTACCCAAATTGATAATTGGGATAACCATTCGAAATCCCAACATCCTCGCTTTATTTTTGTCCCCGTACGCTACAACGCTAGTAAATAGGATTGGGGTGTACACCCTCACCACATCGGGGACGTGGCCTAAGGGGCGTGGCTTCGATGACGCCATCAAATCCCTGCGCGCAACACATCAAATCCCTGCGCTGTGATTGGTCCAATGCTGCTCTCTGATTGGCTGTTGGATTGATGACGTCATATCAATCGACCAATAGGAAGCCGTTCCACACTTATCTTTAATTCCACCCCACACCATATTTCCATCACTAAGCATACAAACGACAAATTATTACGCAATACTGGTTAGATATTGCGCGATATAACCTAATTGCTGCGCAATCTAAGATGGTGTCCGACTAAAATGTAAACAAAAAGTCACGTGACATCAATGTTTGTAAACAAAAGCACTTCGTCGAGTTAAAAGCACATGGCGTAGCTCCACCCCTAGGTTTGGCGCGTAAAACTTCAAGTTTGAATTCAAATTTCTAAAGATTTTAATTTTTAAATCCGAGATGGCACCTAACCCGATCACCTGATTATGTTAGTTTATGTATTGCACAATGCAGATAGGTCATTGTGCAATAATGATTGAAAAACACGTAACAAGATCGTTATCATTGATATTTTTCCTTACCAAAATCGTTATCAAGGAAATTAGAGGATGATAAATCTTAAAGGCTCCTTTAAACAAACTCACCAATCTCCCAACAATATACAATCCCAACTGGGAGTGGAGTTTAGTGGGTAAGAATCCCACACTATTGGTTGCATCGGGCATCCTTTGTCTATGAAGATTCTCCACTTCCTATGCAAAAAACAATACATCTATATTAATACATCTATTAGATCGACGAGTTTTATGTCTTTGAGTGTGCATTACAACGATTAATTAGATGTTGATTGTGTCACAATCTTAATCTAAATAAAATCATTTATTGATAAACATCTATTTATATATTTGGAAACCTATAAATAGCTGTGTAGCAGTCAACAGTTTCAGTGAAAAGAAAACTGTCAATCAACTTACAATAATTACTGTTTAGTGCTTATGAGTAACCAAGGTTTAGTTGATTCAAAACTTCCAGTTGTATTACATTTTCCTAGAAGTTATCAATACTGCGGCCCAGGTACTAAATTGAAAAAGCGTTTAAACCGAGGTGATCCTGGAATTAATTTACTTGATCGCGCTTGCAAGGAACACGATATTGCATATTCACAAAGTGAAAATTTAGAAAATAGACATAAAGCGGATAAAATTTTACAGGAAAACGCTTTCGAAAGCTTTAGTGCTAAGGACGCATCCACTCATGAAAACGATGCAACATTACTAGTGACTAGAGGAATGAAAATTAAACGCAAATTTCGTATGGGTTGTAAGAAAAAGTGTAAAAAAGTGGCTCTACGCAGTGGTGTAGTCAAGAAAGCAAAGGATGCATTAAGAAAATTTAAGAAACCCAAAGGCGCAATTGAAGATCGATCTCAGGTAGCATTAGCAACTGCGAAGATCGCTGTACAAAAAGCTGGTGGTAAGCAAGATATACGAACCAATTTATCTTACCGCGAATAATTCCAATACTTAAAACAGGAGGTTTTTTATCACTAATATCGTTATTTGTGCCGTTTGATGAACTTAGTGCCCTTCATTCATAAGCAGGTGGTGTCGCTGGTATTGCAAAAGCTGTGAATGATACTAAAGCCGCCAGAAAAAAATTAGAAGAAGCTAATAGACATAACCAAATCATGGAAGGAAACTTCTAAGTAGGACTGGAACTGGATTTTATCTTAAACCATATAGAAAAGGTTTACGTTCAAATTTGAGCCCAAAGAACTTGTAAATCTACCTACCTCACAGGACATTGACTAATTTAGATTTAATAAAATTTGGAGCTGAACTTAAAAATTTTCGTGGTATGTTTATGCGCGATACTTTACCTTTAAAACCATGAAAAAGCTATAATCAATTTGAATACTTTAAATCAAAGCGGAAGTAATTGGGTTTGCTACAAGGAAATTAGTAACGAAGTTTATTATTTTGATAGTTTTGAAAATTTGCCGCCGCCTATGGAATTAGTCAATTATCTGCAGATTGAAATATTCAATATAATCATGAACGTTAGCAACAATTTAACACATAAAATTGTGGTCATTTATGTTTAGATTTTTTATATAAATAGATTGACCGTAAATAAAAATATATTAAACATGTCTCAGACTTTGACATTAAAAGGTCATTCATACATATTATCTACACAATACTATCCATTGATTTAAATAATAACGCGTCCTATTGTATAGGTTTAATAAGTTTTCAAACATGGAAATCTATTCCTAATATTGAAGAAAAACATAATAATTCTGTTAACATCAATAACACCTTAATTAAAATTCCAACTGGAGTTTATAAAATTACAGATATTGAAACATATATACAAAAACAGCTTTTAGAAAAATTCCTTAAGAATGATAAACATATGGAGGAACACTTGGTATAATTATTTTCTTTGAATTCAAACAATAATACATTAAAGTGTGAACTTAAATCAAAATATGATATAAATATTAAAGTATCCAATTCTCTTGCTGAAATATTGGGATTCTCTGAAAAAATGTATAAAAAAGATACATTATATCAATCTAATCAACCAGTTAAAATTTTTAATATTACTAGTATTCGCGTTGCATGTAATTTAACATCATCAACATACTATAATGAACATTTATCGCACACCCTCTTTGAATTTTCACCGAATGTGGAACTAGGTTATAAGATAAGTATTAATCCAAAAAATATTTTATATTTACCATTAAACACACATCACATTGATGGTATTACGTTGACAATCGTTGACCAAGACGGTCGTCCAGTAAATTTTCAAGGAGAACAAATTGTTATAAGATTAGAAATAGAAAAACTATAATGGGTTTACGATTCCGTAAAGAATATATAAATAGCACAAAATCAATGCTTTTTTTTTTTTTTTTTTTCTTGAGACCTAAGTTGTTGAGATAGACAATCAAAACTACCTGCGATTTAATCCGTCAGTACCTGCGACACAGACAAGCAAGAAAATCAAGAAATTGGGAAAAGAGATATAAGCTTATTTATAGGCTTATTTCATAAAGAACATTTGTTGA
>WYDF02290792.1:0-16286 GCA_009867245.2 Adranes taylori
TGTTGTTCTTAATTAAGCAAGCAATCATCGAAAATTGCGAATCATATATGAGAGACCACAAAGGTAGAAAAAATTCCATCAGTTAATAAAATCAGTTAATCAGTTAATCAGTTAATAAAATTTATTTATATATATATATATTTTATTGTGCAATTTTTTTTTGTAATTATTGATAATTAAGATTAGCATAGCTTATAAAAATAAGCACAGTGTTAATTTGGCATGGACTAATCGTCGCGCGAAACATCCAAACGAAACTGAACTATCGCAATTCCTAATATACAATTCACTGGTGCTACATTATTGTATTAATAAATTATTATTTTCCTTATCCTGAGAAGATAAATTATATTAATTAATTATACAGAATATATTAATTATACAGTGAAACAATTCTTATAACATTTCTATCAAAGACTCAAAGCCACATATCTCTTAAGTAATTAAACTAATTTTAATATGTAAATAAAGGAAACTGATTTAAAATTAATTACCAATAAGATAAATAAAACCTCAGCTTAACTCTGAGCTTTTAACTTGATGTTAAATTTAAATAATATTATTACATTTTAGGTCTAACCAATTAATTGACCAATTATTGATCAGTCCTAGCCAATTATTTAGTAAACGATTCTAATTCCTTTTTTAATATGAGGAATTAACAACTTACGTACAATTATTTAAAGTGTATTAGTAATAAATAAAAATTTATAAGAATTTCTTTTAAATCTCAATAAAATTCTTATTTAATTCGAGCCATATGTCCCATAAAATTCCGGTCATATGTCCCAATATTTATTTGCCACACAAAATGGTCATTTTTCTTGTTAATTAAAAATTATAGCATAAGTATTGTGTTACCAAATTATACCATAACTAATTACATTTTATTAAATTAAAACATTATTATAAAAAAATAAATAATCTGTCAGATACCTGAATTATATACGTATTATATTTTCTCCCAATGTATAGTTGTTAGGGCTCGTATATTCAAGTACAAACATTGGTGGAAATTTCAAATATTATACTAAGGCATTTCCGACCAAAATACACCTTTGCGAGGTTACTGTTAAATTTTTCTAACAGTTTACACAAAGATTTTAATTAATTGTTCCTAAGGGTACATTGCTTAAAAACATGCCAAGTTAGGCTCAGGATAGCAACATGATTATTTGGGAATCATAATATATTTATATTATAGTTTCGTCAACAGCAATACTATGATATATATATAGTTGAATGTTTAGCCGCACTGATCTGACGAGCCCATAGAACGGCGAAACGAAGATCTTCGTCACTAGCTAGTAAACATTTTTCGATTTTAATTTCGCAAAAATTTTTGTAAATTTTAATTGTTTTTAGCTATATATTGTGCTAATGGAATACTAATTGTAATCTTAATATGTATGAAGCACAAACACTGGTGGAAATTTCAAATATACTACAAATAATGTTTTACCATTTTTGTAAAGAATTCTAAATGGAAATAGGCTTATAATCTTGAGAAATTTATAAAATTTATTTTATAAAATATCTAACGTAGTTGCAATTCTATGAGAAATTATTTTATATATATATATATAAATTTAAAATGCAACTACCGTTAGTTATTTAGGTCCTTTATATATGCATATAGAGTTATATTATATAAATATGGCTTAATTCTTCGCGCACATATCATCTAGTTGATGCAATGCGCCACTTTAAATTGCAAATATTTATGTTAATAAGATATAAATAACATTTGAAATATAGTCATCGGTTGAAATGTTTTTCTCGCTTGATGATTGCTAGTTTCTTACCCAATTATAGAAATCTTTAATCTATATTAGTACTATCATGCATCTGAAGATATCAATTTTGTCTCTAAAATGAAATACAAAGTTGCAACATATTGAAGTGCAAGTTGCAATCAATATTATAATATATTTATTTTTCTAAATATCCAACGTTTATTCTACATAAATAAAATAAATTTCGTTGAATATGGAATATATATCGGATTCAAACAAATCTTTCATAAAATATTCGATTCCTTATTTGGGTTGAAAAAAAATCGAATCTTCGCAGATTGATTTTTATCTTTCTTATGCCAACGTGTAGGAACGTGTACGTATAGGATTATGAAAACTCTGGATTCATGTTTTGAACATTATTACCTTGATGCATACATATACACATTTAAATATTAAAAACAAATCACAGCATCAAAGAAAATAATGTACATAGCAATATAATTTCTTAGCTATGAAAATAATTAATCATTAAGAATGCAATCTGATGGCAAATTACTTCGTAATGAAGGCGAAATATATATGTAACCTCCAACACGGGAAATGTCAATATGGATTGATATGAATAATCTCTTTTATTTTTTAAATTCCATACACCAAAGTGTAATTGGCATAATTATATAACTGTACATCAAATAATAATATAATTAAACAACAAATTTATTTCAACTGACAATGTAATAAAACTATAACTTATATAGTTTTCCGCAAAATTATGTTGTAAATCTATGAGGCTAAGTAGCAGTTGGTGCAATATTTTTATCAGCAGGACATTTATTTAGCTTCAATTAATAATAAAATAGCATTAAAGAAAATGCCTTGCAAACGTTTTCGTAACAAAAATGAAAAAAGGATATATTACGTTCCTTGGAATATGAAGAACCGATCATTTGAATTTGCGTACGCGGATGTCTTCTTCGACATTAACCGTACATTTTACCATGAGTACTCGCCTGGCGAATTACGCTATTTACGTGAAGAAATCCGACGAAAACGTCCGAATTTGTGGCCAGACAATTCCTAGCGATTGCACCACGAAAATCCACCTGCGCAAACTTAGTTGCTTGTTTGTCTTTTTTATTACCGAAGATAAAAAACTATGAAAGAAAGGCGTTGCTGATATTCCCGAGATCAAGACAAAATCAATAAAGTAATTAAACGCCATATCGAAAATTAAACTTCAGTCATGATTTGAAGAGTTGAAAATAGGCTGAATGAAGTGTATTATATCCATTGGGGATTACTCTGAAGGGGAGAATATAAACATTGAGGAATAAATAAAGATTATTCGAGAAAAATGATAATTCCACGAATTATTTAATCATACCTCATATGTTAAGAAAAAATATTTATAGAGGCATTACATAGAAAAGGTTCAACAATCATTTGAAACAACACACTCTGACAGACTTCCACTCGCGACGCTGCTAACGGTGAGCCTTAGCGACTCTCACAATGGTGCAAACAAATATGTTAATAATTACAGAATATAACAGCCTTCGGAAATAATTATCCTCGGGCGCCAGGTCAGTTTAACGTGAGAACGCACGCTGTAATTTGATCCTGTTATTCCTCCGGCTCTCAGTAGCTTACTGAGAGAGAGCACGAGCAGCTTCGTATCTTACAAGTAATCCAGTGGTCCTTGTTCTTGATTCTTACTGCTAATTAGTAAAACAGTATTGATTTAACAAAATATGTCTATTGGTCCTCTAAACAATATAAACAGAGAAAGAAATATGAATGTATAATTAAATATCAATAATAAACAAATGAAAAAATGTTAAATTAAATAAATATCATATCAATGGCGGTTAACAAAATAAAGTGGCGATTTTCTTATAAAGAAAACAAAACAAAATTGGTGAAGTAAAACAGTACATATGTATAGTAACAGTAGTAAAACAAAATAAAAGCGGTGTAGTAATAATAATAACAAAACAAAAATGCGGAAAGCCTGTATAAACAAAGGGAGGCCGGGGGTTAATCTAAATATCATGGTATAAACGATGGGTATAATATGAATAACTGGAAAGGTAGGAACCTTAGGAGTCTATTACTGACGTGTAACACTGTAATGCGCACTAGCTTGAAGTATACACTCTAGTAGGAGACAAGGGAAAAGACTACTATAACGCGTAACACCGTAACACGCACTGGCGTTACGGTTGTCGAGTGATTACAACTAACTGTGATGCGCACTAACTAGAAGTATACACTTCCTTTTCTTCTCTAGTAGGCTATGAGAAGAAAAGGAAGTACTACAAACGCGTAACACCGTAATGGACACTGACGTTACTGTTGCTGAGTGACTACAACTAACCGTGATGCGCGCTGGCTAGACGTATACAATCTAATTATATGGGAAACAGGTTCACCGTGAGGTAGGAAGAAAAACAAAATTATTCAACATACATGCAATTAAGTCAAGCAGTATATGGTATAGAAAATCGCACACCAAATGTGTTACTATCTCGGTGATTGTCGCTGGCTGCCGCTTCGCCCAGATTTGGTTTGGCTGCTCTGCTGCTGGTTCCTGGATAGCCGGATGGTTTCTTCGAGTTCTCAAGATCAGAAACTAAACTATTATGCCAAAAATTTCGCTATTTATAGATAGGTGCCTTTGCTCAACCTTTACTTACGGGTCTATATGGAACAAGCACATGACAATTATTACATATGCTTTATAAATCGCATTATTACCCCTTCCCTACGTGACGACGTAACACATAATTCCACTCTTAGTTGCATTCCCACGGCTTACAATAGAACGCAGCAGTCAGCAGTAGCAACAAGCAGCAAAATGCGGTATGTCATAGCGAACAAGTGAATGACGCCAGCCAACTTATCAATACATTCACACATGCACGCATCTAGCGTACATAATTCTTCATACATATTATAAAACATAGTGACAGTAAAGTAAGCGACAGTACATCTATCTCTGATTCATGTAATATATGGTAAGAATTGCGTGAGTCGCAAACTCCTTCGGAGGTTTTCAATATTTACAAATAATAAATGCATTCTAGTTCATTATTAGTTTAGGGTCCCAAATCCTGTTTATTTAATCGATTTAATTTATTTATTATGAAGACTTATGAAATCTAATGGATTTAATCTATTTAGTCTATGCCTCGTAACATGCTTTGTTACAACACATCACTATAAACCTAGGATTCTTTAAATTGTAAACAAAATATGCACACGGATCGTAACGCCATGCGCGCATTTGCATTTAATATTTTGTTGTTTTTACTACTTTACAATATTAAAACAGAAAGCATTTTGTGTATCCAAACATGTAGTTAGATGTCAATTTTAAAACACAATTCAGTGTCAGAATTGAGGAAGCGGATTAATCAAGCTCATTTAAAATTTATATCATAATTTCATATTAAATAGAAATATTTAGGTGCAGCTTAGATCAGTTTGAATTTCTATAAATATTTGTATAAATATTATTACTTTGACATAAATTCAGCTTAAATGTCTCATAAAATGTAAGATATTTGTTTTTAGTAGTAATAATATTCAATAGTAATATTTTGTATATAATATTCTTAAACCAGCATTATTGTTATATATTCAATTGACCTTTGAGATTTTTTAATATATTATAAGCTTTAAATATATTATTGGCTATATAGGCTTTAAAATATATTATAGGCAGGTGATGTTATAGAAATTTAAATTGGCAAAAAAACCAAAGAAGGGTAAATGCGTTTCTGGCATTGGCGGTAACCTTCGTCAGTACCCTTTGTTGTTCATTAAGTGTCATTGTAATAAGTTAATGAAAATTTATAGCTCAGCTAAGTGCACACATTGGCTCGTTAAAACAATATGAAAATTGTCAATATATGCACAAATGCGTTATTATTACAGAGATCTTATAAACATTTAGAATGCACTTATAATAAAATAACACCTTATGAGATAAACCAATAAGGTATCAACTTATCTCAACAAACGAATATGATAAGGAACTTTAAAAATCAAAATCGACCTTTTGTAAGAACACCACTAATTCATTACCTTTAATTCACATCTACTGCATTATACAGGCACTTTTCAAATTGTTTTGAACGAGCCATTATGCTTAGTGCATAACAGAGGATACTGACAAAGGCTACTACCAATGTCAGAAATGCACTTACTTTTCGTTGGTCTTTTTCAAGCCAATTTGTTGTTCCACGTCAATATGCAGTTTTTAAAATAATTACTTTTTCTAAAGTTAAACCCATCATGTTGGTTTCATTTCAAACAGAATCTTGATGGTTATTTAACTATACACGTTTTTTGTGAAAAGAATAAGAAGTTTATGAAACATTTTCTGTATTGTTCAAAATTGGTTCAGTAGTTTCTACAAATAACACTATAGGAATGATGTATACGTTCCCCAAATCCTGTGTAAGTAGCATCAATTTCTTGATCGTATTAATCAAAACTTTATTTAGCTACTTTTCTTTAAACTCGCTTAATCGTTAATTCATTAAACGATCTCTCGAAATAAAAAACTAAAATAATTACGGGAAAAGTTTTCAAAAACATTATAGTACTATGTTTGTAAACATTACTTGCTATTTTAGATGCTGTGAAAATATATCAGAAAATCTTTCAAGGCCTCATGGTCTTCTGAGCAAATGGCTGCAGCTTTAAATGCTCTTAATGAAGGAAAGAAAATAAGGGCAGTTAGTAGACGATTTAGTATTTCTAGATCTACCTTGCAAGATCGTGAGAAGAAGGGTGATTTTTCACGAATAATTCTAGGTCGAAAACCGGTTTTCTCGAAAGAACAAGAAAAAAAACTTCCTGAAATAGTTAGACTATCAAACGTATCAAACGTATCAAACGTAGACTATCCAATGGTCTAACAAGTCAGGAAATAAAACAATCAGGAGAAATGCAAGTTATCTCCCAACTGTATTTTTAATGCAGATGAAACGGACATTAGTGCTGATCAACAATCCAGTAAAATAATAGCCCAAACAGGACGACAAAATCGACTGGGTTGATTTCAAGCGGCAAGAGAGGTGAGACTACTACAGTCATGTGCTTCTGGGAGCTTCTGGGAGCTACTAAAAAGAAATGAACCTCTAGGTGCAGCTTATTCCAGTTCTCCTAGTGGATGGATTAATATAGCTTTGTTTGTTGTGTGGCTCAATCAATTTCGGCCAAGGATAATCCTGTTATGTTAATAATTGATAATTATGTTAGCCACCGCAACCTAATGACATACAATTTCTTTAGAGAAAGAAGCATTGTTATCTTAGCATTACCTCGCGTCGCATGCAGACATTAGACGGCCTCTCAAAACAGCCTATAACTTGGAATGTGACAACTTTCTAATGCGTCATCCTAGTGAAAAAATCACCATAAGAAAACTGGCAGAGATATTTAAGACACGTATAGGAGAATAGCCACACCAGAAAAGGCTACAAGAACATTTGCAGTTACGGTCATATTCCCAATAAATCCTCATGTATTTTCTAAGAAGATTTTCTAGCTGCAGAAAATATACAATGTCTTCAAATACTAACTAACAGAAAATAGCTGAAAACTCTTCACTAAATGACCATCCACAGGAGAAAATGGTAGATTAATCTAAGGTAGTGTCTTTCACCGATATTATTAATATGTCTAAATGCAGTAAAATAATATTGCCAAGAAAAAAAAACGATCATTGGTAAAAATAAACAGCATGCTGAGATATTCACCTCAACCCCAATAAAAGACCAGTTAGACGAAAGAAAAGGAAACTAAAATATTAGAAAGACATGACAGAATAGAGCAAAGCTGATTAAACATACTCTGATAACAGATGATATGTGAAAGAAATTTGCCTGCAATAAAACATTAAACCTGGACATTATGCCTCGTATTAATTTGAATAGAAAGTCTAAGATTAGTTCTTCCGATACTGAAGCTGAAATACTTGAAGAAGTAAATTAGGTATGTGGTGAATTCAGAAAAAATGAAATCTGGATTAAATACGCAAGCTGTGGTTATTGAGCTCACAAGGCATGCACAGATCACACTAAATAAGACTGTATTTTGGCACCTGCAAATAAGGCGGTAATACCGTCATGTATCCGCTATTACCCCCAATGTGTGTTAAATCCGATCAGTATAGAGTTTCGTTTAAGATCTGACATTTTTTTATAATATACTAGCTGAACCCGGCCACGCTATGCTGTGGCTCTGTCTGATATAAAATGAACCTGAGTCTGATTGACAGATAGTTTAGAATGCATTCGAAATACAATGGACACTCACCATTGTTATTCATGTAGAAGTTATTAATGGAATCTTACTGAGTTATCTATATATATCTTCAATTATTAGTGTTAATAAATAGTTAACACCGAAATAATAAGAAGTTTCTTTGACCATAATTAACGTGGTGCTGCGGCAGTAAAACACTTGTATACGTTATTAAAGATAAAAGAAGGAAGACAAAGTCAATCTGTTGTAAAATGGAAAATTTGAAACTACCTACCAACAGAATTGTTGGTCGACGATGATGCTGCCACAAATTTGAAAAAATGGAAACAACGAATTTTCATATATCTGAAAGTTACAGATATAAAAGATAATGCAGATATAACAAAGGTGAAAAAAAAGTCGAAATATTGTTTCATTCTATTGGTCCAGAAGCCCAAGAAATTTATAAAACTTTTGAAATAGAGGCAACTGACAGGAAAGATTGGACAAAGGTATTAAAATATTTTGAAATATATTTTAAATGGAAATGAAACGATTTACAGACATAGATTTAATACAAGGAAACAAAAGAATGGAGAAACGATAGATACTTTTGTAACAGACTTGAAACAATTAAGAGTAAGATGTAATTTTGGTGACTTAAGCGACAGTTTAACGAGAGATCGTGTTGTAAGTGGTGATACCGATTCAAACTTCAGAGATAGGCTACTAAGAGAGCCAGATTTAAAACTAATTAACTACGTAAACGTTTGTAAAGCATTAGAAGTAGCTGATCAGCAATCAGAACAACTTGCTGAAGATAAGCTAGTAAAGTATGGGAAGAAAAAAGATTTATTACATAAAACCCAAGTAAAATTCCAACGATTGTACAATTATAGTAAGGAAGCAGTGAAATGTAAAGAGTGTGGCCTACATCACGATAGAAAAAAATGTCCTGCTTTTAGGAACATTTGTAGAAACTATATAATATACAGGTCACAAATATAACCATGTTGAAAAGATGTGCTTTAAGAAAAAAAAATGGATGGTGTAGAAGAAACAGAGGAAAAAAGTATATTTTTAGGTACGATACATGCAGATTTCAAAGCAATTCATGGAATAAATAATGAATGGTATCAAGACTTCAAGATTGGAAATAAGAAAGCAAATTGTAAGGTTGGCACAGGAGCTGAGGTAAATATTTTAAATAATAAAACTTTAAGATTTTTAAATTACAATAAAATGATACCTACAAATATTAAGTTGAAAGTTTATGATGGAACACAAATAAAGGTTACAGGAGAAATAATTGTAATATGTGAAATTAGTAACATGGAACTTGTCTGTAAAATTTATAATTATTGATTTTGACGTACCATTGTTTCATTCTATTCCATTGTTTCATTCTTTTTACCAATGACGCACCGTATATAATCGGATCACCATTTATTCAAAAATTTAATCTATTAAAGGAAGTTGGCAGTATAGAATTAAATATAACATAACTACAAGGAATAGGGGAAATTGGGAAATCTTATGAAATTAAATTAAATCCAAGTCGTGGAAGCTCCGAAAACCATTCCTATAAGTTTACAAGATGGTGTAAAGAAGGAATTAGACAAAATGGAGCAAATGGGTATTATTAGAAAGGTTATTGAGCCAAAAAAAATTGTGCAGCTCACTAGTTACGGTAAAAAAAATAGATAATTGTTTACGACTTGATCACAGAATTTAATTAAAGCTGTTAAGCGGGAGTAGTACAAATTACCTACATTTGAAGTAGTATCAGCAAAAATGGCCGATGGAAAAATATTCTCTACACTGGATGCAAACAAAGGATTCTACCAAATTAAATTATCACAAAAATGTCAGCTGTTAACAACATTTATTGCTGTTGGACGTTATTGTTACAAGAGAGTACCATATGGATTGAACTATACGCCAGAAATATTACACCGCACGTTCCAAAGAATATTCGAAAGACTGGAAGGAGTATAAATCTTTATTGGCGATATATTTATATGAGCTATAGATGAAGAAGAACATATGAGAAGATTATTTGCAGTTTTATAGAGAGCAAAAAATGAAGGTGTTCGTTTTAATAAGCAGAAATGTAAATTTTGTGTAAGTGAAGTTAAATATATAGGTCACATATTTACAAAAAGAATTCGAGCAAATGTTCAAACATGTAAAAATATGTTAAGAAAAGCAGATTGTACTGGACGAGAACCGCATATTGCATTAATTGAATATACGAATATGCCTATTGATCCACACATAAATAAATCACCGTCAGAATTGATGTTTGGTCGTAACTGAAATGCCTTTCTGCCAGTCCCTGAGAATTTTAAACTAAGAGAAAACTAAGAAAAATAAAAGTGTAAAGAGACTTTTAGGACGAAGGCAGGAAAGATATAAATATAATAATGAAAAAAACATCAGTTCAAACCATTGAAATGTGATAATGTCGAGGTTGAATATATTAAAGATCCCAGCCATGATATGACTAAAGCTAAAATAGTTAGTGAAACTCCACTGATAAACAATAATATTATAAAATACAAAGAAAATAAAGAGATTGTTAAGGGAAAGTGTAAGGATATTAAAGCCGAGCTTTCAAACAAGACACGTTCTGGTCGAACAATAAAGACACCTTCGTATAGACCGTATTTGAACAAAAGAGTAAAGAATGTCTTGAGCAACCAAATCAACTATATTTTAATGAACTTTCTATATACAAGAAAAAATTTATAAACCAATCAGACCTTTGTGTAAAAGGTGATATTCCACAGCATTATGCCGAGGAATATTTTCAATTATCACACAATACTACCGTCCACACTATACTATCACACAATACTACCTGGCGCAAACAGACGAAGAAGATGAGAGCTGATAAATTTCTTTGAAAAACATTTTTACTTTCTTTATATTTTAAGTATTTTTCCTAAGTTCTGTACTAATTATATACTTTTAAGAAAATAATCCCTAATTTTTTTGGTCGTAGTATTAAACAATGTTAGAATTTTCCGGAGTCTTTTTTCCTATGTATTAGCCGTTTCTCCCTTATCCACAACAACATCAAGGTCCAAACTGACAGAATGGCCCTTTTAGCACTCCAGTATTTAGCATTATCACTTGGGCTAAAGGGTCAAAGTGCAACACGCTTTAATTTTTATGTTCTTGTAATGAACTACATGATTGAAATTGAAATTAAGGGTGTATAATAAATGTATAGTTCATATTTACCACTAATCATTACATAAAAATCTATAAATCTAGCAAATAAAATTAATTGGAATAGAAGTTTTCGTTTTACATACATTCCGGAAATTGCAGATTGGCCCTTTTTGCCTAATAGCATCGATATTAGCCATAACATTTCGTATACTAAAAGAGCATGCACTCCCAAAAAATGTAAGCTAGACGTAAATAAGGAAATATTATAACCATTAAGAAACATGGTTGATATAACCAATCTTACCACATTCACATAGATTACTATTCTTGACATATATTGTAAAAAGGTGAACCAGAAACACCAGATTTTATTCTATTAATAGTAGCGACCGAGAACCTGCACTGATTATTCAAATCGGTAAACTATGACCTTTTTCGAATATAGGGTTGAATGGAATATAATTTTTCCCCTTTGCATTACTGGAATCCAACCACAAATTCTGCCAAGTGCACAAAATATGCGATCTCAGCAATGGGAAAAAAGACGAATAATATAATATGATGTCGGTTGGTGAAAGAGAATGTCCTTTTTTCGCTATAGTGTCCTAGGATTTCGCTATAATTTCTATGATTTCGACTTCAGCACAATTTAATGATAATTCCCTTTCGACTAGCTAATGGCATATTATCTATAATAGAAATTTTAACAAGAGAGGTTCTCCCGCAATCGTACCATAATCTAAACTTTGAAGTCCAAATACACAACTGCTAGTTTCATGTCATGAATGAGAATCAATTACCTCACTTTCAGAAACGCTATTCCGCCATATAAGTGTCAACCAAAAGAGATTGACCGGAAGACAAAATCCTAAACGAGGACAAAATACACCAAACGAGGAAGATTTAGATTTGGATATAACTGATGCATCCATCTAAATTTCTGCGTTATTTTTAAAGACCAATTCGTTAACATCACAGAATGTCTGATAAGACATATGATTGGAGTTATTGAAGTAAAAGATAGGAATCTTCGAAAACCAGGACCTGCTAAAACACGATAGAATGGAAGCTGATTAGATTCACAAAGACATATTACTCATAAATCTGAAGACAGCTAGCTATAAAAAAGATAATGGTTTAGTACGCCCTATCACCGAATTAGAGAAGAGACGTTTTTAGGGGGCAAATTGAATGAAAAAGTTGATATACATAGCCCCAATCCAGAATATTATCACTTCCAGTGGAGGTTCTGCTACTTCCACCAACAACGTATCAATTGAAGTTGATCTCATAAGGCAGGACATATCCTTAAATATACGCCGAATATTTGGAGTTCTTATTACTGAAGAATCCATATACAGGAAACAACCATAATCAGTAACCGGTCTAATGAATGCTTTATATAACAATAATAGTATACTTTGGCCACTTATTATATCAGGATATATTTAAATAAATAAATCTTTTTTGTCAAACTTCATTTATTCCTACTATGTATAATAATTACAAGTTGTACTCAACTCTAGCAAATATAATTCGTCAATAATATGTTCTATATTGTTTTTAAGGAAAATTATTAAAATTATTTTATATTTCGGATGTATGCAAAATACCTATCGTAATCATTTTTAATATATATTTGCATTTTATATTTGCGTAATTTTAAGACTAATACTTTTTGCTTAACTATACTGATTTCGGTATATTACCTATATTCCTATTACTAATTAATTTGATAATAGTTTGCAAACTTTTATTTTCTATCTCTTAATCATATAAATCTTAAATATATGTACTTATTACTAATATACAGTACGAGCAAAATTATTGAATTTAAATACTTCTACTTGAGATACCACAGCCTTCTGGAGAAAAAAATTTTTTAATAACTTTTTTTAATGAAAATATAATTTAATTCCCTTTTTAAAAATTTGCATCATTTTGTTCTTATGTTTTATTGCGATATTAGGATCCTTCTTCCCAGCTATTTCACAACGACCTGTATATAGTCGTTGTGGATTAATACACTTAATCATATGTAATCTTTCTCTTAAGCTTAGAATTAATTAAATTATTTCTAGCGTCTTTCCATGCTGTTTGTAAACGATATCGTAATTCAAGGGCATAATTATCACTTGTATAAAGCGGATCCACCTTTGCTGTTATGTGGCTATGTTTTCTAAATACCAATTCATTACCAATTTCATATTATTGTAAGTAAACGTCCAAAATGAGATCCATGTGCTCCATGTATTAGGATAGTTAACAAGTTGCATCCGTATAGATGCTACTAAACTCTTTTGTGAATTTTTTAGCGAACCAGTAGTTTCATGATGATAGGCCATTTTTCCATTTTTAAAAGTTTACAAATTTCCTTTAAAGCCTCATTCATGAACTCTGTACCTATATCAGTCACTATTTTTTCATATATTCCGTAACGTAGAATAAAATTATTTAGTAAAGCTGTAGCTACTGTCACCGCTTACTTATTTTCAATTGAACAGGCTTCTATGAATTTGGTTATGTCACACTGGATTGTCAAAATATATTTATTGTTGTCCCTATCAGCATCCAAAGGTCCGACTAAGTCTGCATATATTTTCTGGACGTACTCGTTGTCGTTATGATTAATGGTTGTTTATGTGGTCTCGTATACTTATGCCTTTGACATTCACCACATCTCTTAATAAATTTTCCAATATCCTCTTGCATGTCAATAATATGTTTTTCTAATATTGTTATAAGTCCTATTTATGCCTCCATGTCCACCTGTTGGTAACATATGATAATAGTTTATTATCAGTTGCTTTTTCTCTGAATCAGTAATTTCCATTACTTAGCGAAATACTGATAAGTTTAACCCAATTTCTTTCACTTTACTCGGAACTCTTAATACTTCTGCCATAATTCTAGCATACTGTTTATTTTCAATAACTACAATTTCTTTAACATAATAATCATTACACATTTCTTTGTGGTTTCTCAACGATGCTTATCTAGCTAACGTTGATCATATTTCCCCGTCTTCTGTTCCTTACATTTTACTTCTTGAATTTCTCGAATTCTTTTCAATCAATTGCCAAATATTCTCATATGTATATAATTTATTTTCCTGCACAGGTCATAGCATATATCCTCCTTAATATACTTTTACCCTTTATCCTTCCTCTGAAACTCATCTTTTGATACTGCCGAATTTTCAGTCGAATTTTCTGGTTCTTTAAAAAGTTCTACAAGTCCAGGGTGATCAAGCCTGTTCTCGTCATTACAGTTATTTGTTTTGCCGTGAAGCATTGTGATTTATTCTAAAGCTCCTTAAGTTCACTGGATGCCATTCTTATCCTAGATAAAGCATCTGCAGCAACATTTTCTTTCTCACTTATATGATGTATTGCGAAATCATACTACTCCAATAGTAACCGAAACTTTAACAGCCTACTTGAAGGAGCTTTTATTCCAAATAAATATATTAGTGGTTTATGGTCAGTATAAATTTGAAACCTCCTGCCATAAGGATAGGACTTTGCCTATTGCCCAACAAATTGATAATAATTCTATTTCAATAGTAGCGTACCTTTCTTCCGCCTTATTTAGAGTTCTACTGGCATATGCTACTGGTTTGTCGTCCAAATTGGAAATTGTAGTACCTACGACGAATGCTCTGGTATCTGTTCTCAGTATGAATTCGTTTTTGTCCGAGAAATTCGGATATTGTAAAATGGGAGGATTTACTAAAGCCATCCTCAAACAATCAAATGAATTCTGACACACGTCTGTCCGCTTAAAACTACGTCTTTTTTAGTTAAATAATTTAAGGGTTTTGATGATTTTTTTATAATAATTTGCTATAGTATAATAATTAACTCCTTGCTACAAAAAAATTCTAAATGAAATTTATTATAATCAATTTTAGCCAAATATAATTTTAATGGTAATTTGGTTTCTGCTATCGTACGAGCATATCCTGAAATTCCATGTACCTTCACTTTTTTGATCTGTCAACTCGTATCGTATCTGGTTAAAATGTTTGTTAATATCAACCAGTAATTACAAAGAATAATTTCTATATCTCAATCTTATAAAACTAATATCATCTAAATATAATATAATATTCTTTACACTACTTTAGGCATCGAAAAAATGTTTTCTTGCTAGGGTCATTGGTATTATCTAGATACGTATTTTTCCTGTAATTAATAACCCTTGAGAATTGATGAGGTTCCTGACCCTCATCTGGTTGCTTAGAACATGTCGCTCTAGTATTGTTAGAATTAGGAAGTCATATTCGCAAATGGTTGATCATTATAATAATTGTTTGGTCGTGGCGTGAAATCTTTTCTTGAATTATTTTGATTTTGTCTGTAATTAATATTTTTCTTATTATAGTATAAATGTGAGTGGGTTTGCCCATTTATTTCTTCATCCTGGGCTACGCGAATGGCATCACATAAACTTTCACAGTTCGTGATTTAATTATAATAGATAAAATTGTTATGTAAACCGTTTGTGAAAGAGTTCATTGTAATTTTTTTTAATTGTTTGACGTAATACTTGAAGAACCTGCTCATTCCCATCTGTTTGTGATATAATTAATTTTGTGAACAAATTTTCAAGTTTTGTCCCGAAAACTTCAATAGTTTTATTTCCCAGTCGTGTTTTCTGCAACTGGTAAGATAATGCTCCAGCGCTATAAGTGGTGAGTAAATTCTTTTTTATTTCATCAATTAACACATTAGAATTATATGTTTTTTGTAACCTTATCTTAGCATTTTCCGTTAACTTTGTTCGTATTCAGTTAAAACTTTTCTCCCTTCATTATCAAGCAAACTGTCGTAAAATAGAATACTATCACACAACTTTTTTATAACCGCCTCTGTATTATTTAAGAAAGGTATCAACTCTAGAGCTATCTTCAAATTAAATTTTTCAGTCATTATAGAAAAATATTCGTTAGTGCTAAAAGAAGGTACATTTTTTTCTCTACTATCTAAAATTACCCTTATTTCCAAAATAAGTTTATCAATAGACTCTACAGCAGTGGCGTAACTACAGGGTGGCAAGTCGGCAAAATGCCACGGGCCCCCAGCCGGAAGGGGCCCCCGGTCAGAG
>WYDF02290803.1:13877-29918 GCA_009867245.2 Adranes taylori
TCATACCAATATTTTTGCATACGCGCATACAAGAAAACACAAACTTGCAAGGTTGCAAACTGAATTTTGTTTATTTTGTAGTAAAGGTCAACGTGACAAGTGTGTTCTTAGTTTTAGAGAGCTGCACGGTCAGAATTATTTTATTACAAGTGATTAACGTTATACCAACTTAATACAAGTGTTTTGTAAGATGGGCAGTAAAAGAAAAATAACAGATGCAGACTAAGAGCATTACATAAATATGAGTGAACCAGAATGGGAGGAGTTTTTAGAAGAAAATATAGACTCTGATAGCGAATATGAAGTGTCATCGTTTTCTGATTCTGAATCATCTAATAACACTGACGTAAAGGATGTAGAAATGAATATTTCTCATGCAGAAGATCCGCTCGATGTTCAAATAGATCAAAACGATTTTTGTGAAATAGAAAAAGAGCCACCTGAGTTTTCTTTCAATGAAGATATTGGCTTGAAAATAGATATTTCAAATAGTCCTGCAGCAAAATTAGTAACTATGTTTTTCACAGAAAAATTTCTATCAATGCTGGTTGAAGAAACTAACTTATATGCTTCGCAGCAAATTGCAAAGCGTGGATCTAAGGACTACTTAAATCTCACAGAATATCGGCACGGAAATATACTAATGTGGCTGAAATGAAGGTTTTTTAGCATTAATGTTTCATATGAGTCACATTACCGTCAACCGAAGTATACTGGACCACATTTTACAATATTCCGTTTTGGCGGGCGGTGATAAGTTAGCAGATTTCAACTATTGCTACATCATTTACATTTCGTTGATAATTCTTTCGAAATAAACACAGAAGACAGATTGTATAAAGTTAGGCCAATTATCGACCACTTCAATGAAACTATGCTGCAAAATTATGTGCCAGAGCAAAACATATGCATTGATGAATCGATGGTTCTGTGGCGAGATAGATTATGTTTTAGACAATACATTAAAAATAAGAAACATAAATTTGGAATTAAATTTTATGAATTATTGAATCTGATGACTTTGAAATTAAAATTTTTGCTGGCAAAGACGAAAAGCTTGATTTAGATATGGGTTACTTTGCTGAAGTAGTTCTGTATTTCATAAAAGATTATTTACAAAAAGGTTATAAATTATATATGGATAATTTCTACAATTCTGTTTCTGTAACGGAAAGTTTGTCACAAGAGAATACTTATGTTTGCGGTACTTTACGCAATAATCGGAAAGGCAATCCTAAAATTGTGGTTGAAAAAAGGAGAAGCTGTATGGAGAAAACACGATTCAGTATTAGCCTGTAAAAGGAAAGATAAAAGAGAGGTTTTAGTAATATCGAACATGCACAAATTTCAAATGGTTGAAGTAGCTAATAGAAAAGGACAGGTTGCAACTAAGCCAAATATAATTACAACCAAGAATGGCAGGAGTCCATAGATCAGACCAAATGATTTCTGACCAAATGTTAATTTGATAATAAAGTATCTTAAATTTAAAGTATTTACTATGGGATAAAATGTCAAATCCATAGATCGAAAATCAGGTGAGCTTCATTATTTGGAAGCAATTCCAGCAACTGGGAAGAAGCAAGAAGAAGAAGCGCGAAGCAAGAAGAAGAAGTCGCGTGTGTAAAAACAATAAAATTCGTCGGGAAAGCAGATACCATTGTGTAATTGGTGAAGAAAAACCAGCACTATGCGTGGAAAATTGCTTCAAAATATACCACCAATAATAAATATATTTGTATATTACACTAAGTTTTGTATTTTGTTTATCAATAATTGTAAATTGGTCTACATATCGCACGAGGGCTATCCACGCAGTAACTTACGTTTTGGCGTGGCAAGAGAAGCGGCGGGGCTAGCACCTTAGTGTCAGAGCGTACTGTTGGCGGAAAACCACAGACCAATTGAAATTCATCGGAAACTCTGTATAGTGTACGGAAGCGAAGTAATGAGCGAATGCGGAGTACGACGTTGTATGGAGTTTTCGCTTGAATATCCTCAAATTTCAGGAAGTTTGTTGCATGAGATTGTGACGGAAAATATAGGCTGCCATAAATTTTGTGCCAGATGGGTACCGAAACTCTTGTCAGAAGACCACAAAAAAAAAACAGCACATGGAAGCATCGCTGAGATTTCTCGAGGCCTACGAGAAAGATGGTGACTCACTTCTCGATCATGTCGTAACTGGGGACGAGACTTGGGTAAAACATGTGACTTGTGAGACCAAAACACAGTCTATGCAGTGGGGAAACACAAGTTCTCCCAACAAACCAAGGAAATGTTTGCAAACTTGTCACCAAGAAAGATCATGATGACCGTTTTTTGGGACAGGGAGGGTGTGGTTCTGGTGGATTTCCTCAAACGTGGTTCAACAATAAACTCTGAGAGATATTGTAAAACACTGAAAAAGTTAAGAAGGACAATTCACAACAAGCGTCGGGGAAAATTGAGTTCCAAGGTTTTGTTTATTCATGACAACGCCCGCCCGCACACGGTCAATCGCACTCGAGAATTCTTGGATCATTTTAGATGGGAGGTGTTTGATCATCCGCCGCACAGTCCGGATCTTGCGCCGAGCGACAACCACTTGTTTCCAAACATCAGGATCTGGCTCCCAACGCAGGACATTATATATTTTTTCCCTTTCCGAAGCCACTCATCTAGTTTTTAAACGCATTTGCTACGTTCTATCTCGTAGATGGCTCCAAAAATAAAGTTCATTTTCCGAATATACTCTTAGTTGGCGTACTGCTCAGTCAGTAACTACAACATATCTCGTAGTTGCAGTCAACGTGTTAACCAATAATTTTCTCTCTTCCGACAAAGATTAGTTAAGTCAAGTGTGTGATACTAAATTCTTATCGCATTCAAAACAAGATTTAAATGATTTAAAATTTATTGAACGTAAGAATAATTTTTTTACAGATTCTATAGAATTTTATACCAATGGATCAGTAACTGCTGAAATGTATTGAGCTGATTCAAAGAATGACTACGTCAATAGGTGTTAACGTAGTTTAATTCATTCAATTATTTTTTAAACAAGATAAAGTTTACTAGAGTACGCAAAGCAATCTTTCACTTAATTTATGTTATCAAGTTACTGTGGAATAGTAGATATTCAAAAATTTACAAAATAAAGTATATACTTGGCTCGATATAATGGAATCATTAATAGCAACGCCACCTGATCGAGATATGCAGAGATTACGTGAATAGAAGACTGGGCCTATATACAAACGAATTACCAATTCAAATTGACGTTACACATGATGAAAGCCGAAGCCACAGAGAGCAAAATGCCGTAGCAATATTGAGAGGCAAATCGCAAACGCCACGTGGGAGAAGCACAAGAATATTTCAATCTATGTATGAAGATGTTTGTAGAAAATAAAATTAATTTTAAAAATGTATGGAATTTAAAAATCATCGAATTCATTAAAACTCTAGTAGAACCTGAACCTGAACACGTGGCTCGGTTCAGGTTCTTTGGAAATAGGCGCCAAAATCTATGGCATTGGCGTGGATGACATACACGCCAACGGGTTGAAATAAGCATCAAATGTAAAAAAAAGAGATCTAGCAATATGGATCCCAATGAAACTTGCAGACAATGGAGCATCAAAATGTACGTAATATTGAATCACATAGAATTGCAAAAGGAGCAAGATTTACAAAAGGAGTCTTTGTTTCATGTATTTATTTTCAGCCTTTGGAAATTATCCACAAGTTCAAAAAGGAACATTTATGTGAGTTGGAGATAGACCATTAGGTGATACAGCGTAGACTTGAAATAAGTATTGAACTGTCCGAAATGAAAGAGTGCATTCAGAATATCTTGCAACAGCGTATCTATGCTATGTTTGGAGATTAGAGGAGAAATAATATTTTACATCATTTTCTGGATTGAAGCATTAGCCAGAAATCATTATGTGATATGTTTTCAAAAACTGATAAGGATACTGATCAAATCAATATAAAAAAAAATCTTACGGAAATGTCCGTACGCTTCAAAAACTGACAAGTGACCAAAAACAGACTTGGGGTAAGTAAATCTGCACATCTATTGCGCCACAAGCTCGCCTAATTAAATACCTATGACCAATGTACATAATAACTTTGGAACGAAAAAGAAATAAATATGGCGAATTCTTTCTTAAGGGATAAAGGTTAATCGAGAATAAGGAGAAATCGTTTTTATTTTAAGTTATGTATTTCGTAAAAAAACATTAAATCATCTTCCATTGAATTATCTCTTTAATGCAGAATTTATTTTTGGACCACAACGTACGATACACATTTTTAATGAATTAACACTATTTTCAAAAATAAAAAGGTTAAAAAAATTTTTTTTTATGAAACAGTCTAAAAAAGCTAAAAAAATAAATTTACGGTCGAATGAGTAAGGTCCGAATTGTTAAGTGGTCTCCAATTCCAAACAGTTTTAGAAACACTGGATTAAACAATTAGAAGATAAGGTGTACAGTTAGAAGATTAACAGTTAGTATATTTATAAACATAAATGATGGGCGAATACAACAGAAACATTTATATTAAGTGCAAAGTATTTTGCACACATATAAGTTTTTAAGAACACATAAATAATTTTTATTGCTTTTCGATCTGTTTTTCTATTTAAACACATCTTCAGGAAACATCTTTTACACATCTTGTATTATTATTATAAATGTGAGAAAATAGAAAAATATGAAGATGTTTTATGGTTTCTATAACATTTGCGTAATAATCATTCTATTAAACAAATATTTTTAACACTAATTAACGTTTTATAAAAATAGTATCCCAATTCACTTCTTCGGTGTAAGAACACATTAATTTTTAAACATAGCAACAAATTATTAACATAGTTCATATAATATTAGATTTCATATCTTACCTGTATGTTGGATTTATAATGTTTATTATTGATATAATTGAACAAATATAAAATAGGATATTGTTGACAACAGAACTTTATTATTAAGGTAACTTGAATGATTACTAACTCTTTCCAGATATTTGTTTGGGAAATGCATCAACATTACAAGCAACTTCTACTGCAGCTTCAAGAAAAATGATTAACTATTTAATGATTCTGGAGATGTTGTTTTAGTTCTTCATTAAGTACTACCTAGAATATTTTATACAAAATAAAAAATATATAAAATCAGAAATAGGTTCATGTGCTTTAGAGCAAATATTTAAGTAAGGAAAACAACGGTGCTTCTACTCTCAAAATATCGTTTATTTTATTCAAAGCAGAATAAAAGTGACGCGTTTCGACACTACAACTATGTCATCATCAGACTTTGTATCTTCTTTGTAGTCTGATGATGACACAGTTGTCGTGTCGAAACGCGTCATATTTATTATGATGCGTTTTATTCAAAGCATATTTATTATGTTTTGAATAAAATAAACAATATTCTGGAGCAGAAGCACCATTGTTTTCCTTAATTAAAAAATATATAGTTGTAAGGCTACATGACAAATCGATAAAGTCAAGACATATCAACACGATGATTTAGTAACAGTGATAGGGAGAGGAGACTTTAATAAACGCATAAAGATCTTGTCAGTTCCAATTGGTACAGTTATTCAGCGGCAAACAAATCTAAAACGAGGATCTATCGATGAAAATAACATTATTTGAGTCACAATGTAAATTTTGCTTGGCCCAGTTGAATCGCATTCTCAATGTGATTTGTTTGTAATAAACGTTTAAGCGTCGTACCACGCTAGGTTATGTTACTTTTACAAGACCAAGGACCAGTCGAAATTTTAATTGTGAAATTTTAACGCAAACAAGTTAAAATTTCGTATAACTTCAAATTTCATTTTTTATCAAGTTTCTTCAGTGTAGATAAGTTTCTTCAGTGTAGATTAGGTCGACAAAAACTGCATGGAATTCAGTCTTCCTTTCAAAAGATTGTTTGATTTCTTCGACTGCCACTATTATAGGCCTTTGGGCATGAAACCACAACTTTATCATCCTGCTCTTGATCACTGTTTCCAGTATTTTTGAGAATATCGACGTTATTGAGATTTGTCGGAAATTTTCACCCTTGTTTATATCACCGTTCTTGTAAACTGGTATTACTCTACTTATTTTAAGTTTATATGAAAACACGTCTTGGCACAGGCACATGTTTATAACATGGGCGAGTAGATTTGTTAAATTATGACAGGCGTGTTTTAATATATCTACCGAAATATCGTATATGTCCTTTCATTTCGAGTTTTTGAAATACTTAATGATACTGAGTAATTCTCCTGGAGCCACAGAATAAGTCTTTCCGTTATTTGGACATTGATCAAGCATGCTCTTAAATTCATCTGTAGAGTCTGGAGAGCTATTCAGCAAACTAGTGAAGTTATCTACAAAGAAGGTCTGAAATTGTTCAACGTCAACAGTGGTTTCTTTTCTCCTGCATGATTGGAATCCAATCATATCCCACATTTCTGGTGGTTTGTGTAAAGCCCTGCTAATTTTCATAGACGCATGTAGTTTCTTTGCATCACGCACATACTGCTTTGCTTTATTTCTGATTTTATTAAATCATTCAGGATATATTTTGAATAGTTTTTAAATTATCTATATAGTTTTGAGTTGCTTCAGTTCTTGCTTATTTATACCTTGATTTAGATCCAGCAGGTTTTCTGACATTTTATTAAGCATACTGGTATAATTTCATTTACTGTGTATGTAAATATGCTGTGGAAGGCTGTGTAAGCGGTCTGAGCTATGAAAAAATATGCGTTGGGTACTCTCGCTGCTAGTGCATAGGCTGGTGTTTTATACTGTAACGCACGAGTAATACCGAGAGGAATTGTGTTTTGTGTTCCACATAGGGTAGAATTAATATCGAGATTCACCTAGGATTGTGTAGAGAGACCGTATCGAGTATTAAATAACGTGGGGTTGACTACACACTGATCCGTATAACAGAGCAAAAATTGAGTGATGGCAACAGGAACTGTATTGAATTGATATTTCGTATCTGATTTTGAGAACTCGAAGAAAGACATCCACCAGCAGAGCGACCAGCCAAGACAATAGACAGAGCGCTAGTCCCCGAGATAATAACACATTTGGAGAGCGATTTTATATACCATACACTGTTCTGTTTATAACATGTAATTTTGAACAGCTTTGTTTCTCTTTCTACTCCTCCATACATCTACTTCCATACAACTTGTGCGCCGCATGGTTAGTTGTATCACTCGGCAACAGGAGCGCTGGCGCGCCCTACAGTGTTACGCGCCCATAGTAATCATTTTCACTCCACCTTCAAGAGTGTATAATTCTAACCTAAGCGCCTCAGGGTTAGTTTTAGTCACTCGACAATAGTAACACTGATGCGCCTCGCAGTGTTACGCGTTTTAGTAGACTTCTAGACCTACCTTTTCTTTTCTATCATTCATATTGTGTGTTTAGATTTGATAGTGAGAAGAGCCTTTCCCAATAATTGTCTCCTTGGACTTTTTCAGTTGCCTATTATTCGGTATGCTATGGAGGTGATTACTGGACTCAACCTGAGATGATATATTACCGGTGTTGCTTGAGTGTGGTATTGTGAGACTGGTCCTTGGTCTTGTCGCTAATATTACCTATAACTGCATTTGTCTTCGACGATATTGCGTGCGGAGTTATACCTGTGTTGATATTTACATCACCGTTTGCGTGCATGTTGACTGTCACTTGTGTATGTATTTATCTTCATATTATTTTGTTCTTTTTACGTGTCTTTCTACTCTTCTTGACTATATTAGGATTATTTGTAGTATTTGCTGATGTATTACATCCTGAACTGTCTATTTCCAGTGGCTTCATTTGAGTAGCCTGCATCAAATTATTAGTTGATATAATTCCAGTTTGATTTGGATGCTTAGTTTTTGCTATTAAAGTACATATGTTCTGAGTACGTGTTTATTTTCTTCTTTTAGATCACATAATAATGTATTGATTGCTATTGAAAAACACGATTGATTTATCTAATTGTAATAGGATTGTATACTTGTTCAAGTGTTGGATATTTTATGCGTTGTCGTAAAAATTCAATTCTATTTCTTAGTTATTCAACGGATATCTATTTATTCCTTACAATATCGCATAGTTGATTAACGTTAAGTTCTAATTCAACTATAGGAGTCAAATGTTTGGAACTTATTTTGTCTGCAACATTTGACATGTCTTCTGTTATAGTTGAATTCCTAATTTCCATAGATTACGAAGCGTTTTCAGCCGTATAATGAGCAGCTTCTGTTCTACGAATAGACTGTCTGGAAAACCAGACAGGATTTGTTAATATCAGAACTTTTTAAATCCGCGAGTTGTTCAGTTGCCGTAAACACAGTTTATATGAAAAAGCACGGTGCAAATCGTTCAGCTTAAGATGTCATCATAATATGTTATCGGCTTATCACATATATTGCATCCCAATGACACACTGAGCTTGCTAAGGTTATTAACACATATTAATTGATGTTAAGTACGGAGGTATTTGGGAGTGTCAAGATTCAGCTCACTGGTATGTCGGCGATAGTCCGTGCGCACTAGAGTGTTACACGTTCTAGTTTATAGGTTATTCTGTCACATAAATATTAAGTGGTAGGCTGCTATGGCCTTAAAGTCATTTAGTATTAGTTCTATTATACTACCACTGATACAATGTCCTCTTATATAATTTTTTAATTATGCCAGAAAAAACATGATTTAACATTAGACTGAATGTTACGTCAGCCAGTGATGATTCATCCATGAGTATTTCGACATCCGAACTGTATTTATAGCTTGTATCGAAACAATCGAAAATATATTTCTAGGATCTCGGAATAAATAAGTATAGCGAATGGCCTGCAACTGGTTGAGCATTCGGGATTCTTTTGCTGTATAACGAGATTACTTTCGTCACCTTCATCAAAAAATTTCAAATGCAAAGCTTACCTTTACTATCTCGCATGTTAATTCTAAATTCAGATGGTTACCATGTTTGACGACAATTGTATTTATGTCATATGCATATATCGTTGGTAGTTTTTTCTCTGATTCTTTTATTGTATCTAATTTTCCTTTGTGTATGTAGAACAAAAACCGCTATTTGTTTTTACTTTTCTAGAAGTGCAGAAGCATTTTATTGTTCTGTAACCCGATATTAAGTCCGTAAAAAAATATATATAAATTCATTCGTTGTCGTTGTACTACTAGAAGCAACTTCTAGAAACGCATTCTATAATGTTTAAGAGTTTAGATTTTATGGGTTTTTTGTATATCACAACTTCCTTCAGATATTTGATACCATACGTTATGTATATCTCTCTACTACCTTTACCATTAGTACGTTTGTATGCAGAGTATGTGAGATTCATTAATTCTTCCAAAAGGTTATTTCCTGAGTTGCTTTTAGACAGCGGCGGCAAAAAAATTGCTAAGCACTAAATTTATCGTTAAGTAATTTGCGCCGGAATATGTCATTTCACAATTATCATGATGTAATTATTAACAACCAAAGAAAAATGTTCAAAAGAAATACAATTAATATAATAGACAATATAAAAACAGTTTCAAGATCATTATTCATCTAGCGATAATAAAAATTACCTGCTTGCATTTAGCACATTCTTGTAAACTAGTCACCATCCGTCGTTTTCTATAAACTTTATACAGTTCCTGTTGCCTCACAATATCGGGTAGTAGTACCAATAGTTCTGGAAATATTCGATTAAACTCTAGACCCAAGACACATTCGCAGTGCTCTATGAATTTATTTGCAGGATAATTACCTACGTAAAAAAAATTATGCTATTTATTTGAAGCGACCCTTACACCATCAAATTATTGCACAATATGTTGAATTGCGCAACATTTTTAAATAAGATTGAACAAGTGGTAAATTTTATTGCCCAGTGCTAAAGTATTATGTCTATATTGTGCAATATTCAGTTTCAAAGTCTATACGTATGTAAAAGTAATAGGACAGTAGGATTGAAAATTTCACTTTACGATGGCAGCAAAAATTCAAATTCTCTTTGTTTTCGGGATCAACCCCTCATTCAAATACAATAGTTACTTAATATATTGCAAGTGCGGATTGAATCTTAAGTCTAAATTTATTGTTCATAACTAAGCTTATCTTATTATTATTATTCATGTATTACTAAATCTAAAATCTCCTTTGTTCATATATAATAATTGAAATTTAACACATACTGATGCGGATTAAAATATTTGAAGACAATTTCTTATATGTTTCTTACTAAAATTATCTTTTATTCGTGTTTAGCTGAATCTATGATTATTGAGTTCGGTTCGGACAAAGTTATTCATTGCACTATTTTTCACTAATCAAGTTGAACATTGTTCCTGACTTGATCGTTCTGAAACTTATCGTTATCACAACTGCTTTCAAAATGATTGTCGGGATGTGGTAAAATAATTGAGGTGCGAATAATGTATGATTCCGTGTTGGTCTTACGGGTACGTTGAGTTGAATGCTAGTTAATCTGGACACGCAATAAGTCCGTTTATGATTTTATACAGGCAGATGAGGTCATAATTCTCCCTTCTTTCATTTAGCGATTTAAGCTGCAGGTTACTTGAAACTTCGTGTATCCTTCCATCGTTTGTATTCAAACCCAATCTGTAATTCATATTTTTCAGGAATTTCCTTTGCACTCGTTCTATATAGTCTATATGGCAATTATAATATGGCGACCATACTGTTGTTCCGAATTCTAGAATTGGCCGTACTAAGGAGCAATATAACTTTTTGTACGTTCATGGTCTAAACTCTGTACTGAATCTATTGATGAAGCCTAGAACTTGGAAATCTTTGCTAACCGTTTGAATATGATGTCTGAAAGTCAATTGCGGATCAAATATTATCCCAAAATCTTTAATTTCATTCAGGTTTTGGAGAGTTTTGCTATCTATTGTATATTCGGGATTTATTTTTAGTTTTGATCTATGAAATGCAATACTGTAGCATTTATGCCATACAGGGACATTCCATTCTCATGACATCAGTTTTGGAGTGACTTCCTGCATTCTTTGTTTCTCGTTGCTATTATTGATGGATTGATAGAGCTTTAGATCGTCTGCGTACAACAATATGTGGGAAAAGTTTATAACGCCAGCCAGATCATTAATAAATAAGTTGAACAGAATTGGTCCACAGTAGGATCATTGAATAACTCCAGATATGACATCAATTGGTGTTGAGATAAAACTTCCTATTTTTACATATTGTGTTTTTCCAAGAAGAAAGTCTTCAAATCATCTAAGAAGGTTCCCGCTGACTCCTATGGTGTCCAACTTTGCGATGAGAATTTTGTGATCAACTTTGTCGAATGCCTTAGAGAAGTCGGTATCAATAGCATGCACATTTTGCTTATCCTTGAATGATGAGAGGATGAATTTTTGGTATGTAATTAAATTAATTATTACTGACTTTCGGGGATAAAAGCCATGTTGATTTGGATTGATTATATCTTTAAAAGTCCATGATATTCTCTTTGAGACGGTTAAATCCAATATTTTTTGCTTATACCTCTATAGTTTTTTGCATTAGCTCTATGTCCAGATTTGTGGATCGGTGTAATATAACTAGATTTCCATTGGTTTGGCTAGGTACCTGTTTCGAGTGATAAGTTGAACAAGTATTCCAAAGGTTTTGTTAGTGTACAGAAAATGAAGGAATAAAGTTTAAGCGAAAATGCGTCCAATTATACACGGAAAGCTTTGTGGAAGATCAAAAGCCAAGAATACAAGAAAAGAAACAACAAAAATCAAGCACAAGACAAATTATAAGAAAAAATATAGGATAACTTACAGCGTCTGTTTGGAGTTGCCAGTCCCCCCCTCAGGCGTAGCCCCAGGTGGCGGATAGAGGAATGTCTCCCAGATATGGGTGGTTATGAGGAAATGAAATACTCGGGGCGAACCAAAACTAGCAAAACTCTGGAATAATGCAGCAATCCCTCTAGGATCGAGCTGCAACGCTTGAAGAATGATTTCAATTTTGGATGTAAAAGGGACGACAAGGACAGATTCACCGCCTTCCACACAGCGGCACAAAAAGAAATCGGAAATCCTACTACACCATTTTTTTCTAACAATTCAAATGTCCAAATGGCAAAGAATAAATGGTCCTCGGTTTGGGACACCCCTTAAGTGGGGAGAGGGTACGAAGAACCCCGCCACCCATATACAAAATACCAAATGTTCAATAAAATAACCAAATAAAACGTGAGAGTCTCTACACGTCGTGAATACTAGCTAACCTAGATACGGCAACACACCGGCTATAGATAAACTTGCTTGGCGTAAGCAGAGTACGATGGCCCGGTGTAAAAACAGCACATGGGATCCTATATTACTCGGGGATGGCGACCAGAGCCGCCCCAACTGAGTTAACACACTACATTTCCTCGGATCTAGATAAGACGGTTATAGATATCTTCCCATTGGAGACCGTTTGATGGTTTGGAAATTTCAAACATCACGTCGAGTACTAAACATTGTGCAAGTATATGCTCCGACCAGCGGATAAGCTAGACGATGTGTTAGAAGATTTTTACAACAAATCGGAAGAGACTATAAAAACTACGAAGAAAGGTAAAATAGCAATTGTCATTGAAGATTTCAATGCTGAGGTTACAGTTGGAGCCGAGGGAGACGTTAGATGCTTTGAGCGTTGCAACAGATGTGTTAAACAAATTTTTTGATCGTACACTCTGCTTATAAACAAAATACTACAACTATTTTCCCAGGTAAAATGTCTTCCAAGACCCTGAATTTTATACTACCAACTTAAGATACCAAATACTGTAATACTAAATAGCCAATTTGTTACCGGATTATCATACTCCATGTAAATTAATCAAAATAATTGATTAACATATAAATAATCATCTATTATAATACAAATAAAAAACAAGTAAAAATCTTTGAATATTTATCTAATGCAGCTCCTATTCCTTCTGGAGTCCCACAAGGGTCCCATCTAGGACCATTACTTTTTGTTTTTTATAAATGACATGGGTTATATTTCAAGTCAAACTTCTCGTTATACGCGGATGACTTGAAAATATATAATAAAATCTCTACTTCAGCTGATTGCCACAACTTGCAAAGCGATATAGAATCTATGGAAGCATGGTGCCATACCAATAACATGGAATTAAACATCGAGAAGTGTAACTCAGATGACATCAAGTATATTTATAGCATTAACAAGAATTCTCTGGAAGAAATTGAAAGCATCAAAGATCTGGGCATTATATTTGACTTTAAGATAACATTTAATCTACATATCGATTTGGTTGTTGCATGTGGTTTGCGTATGCTGGGTTTTGTTAAACGTCAAACTTGTGCATTTTATAATATCAGGTGTATAGTAATGTTATTTTCGGCTTACGTCAGGTCAATATTGGATTACTGTTCATTGATATGGTCACCTAAATATAATACACACATTAACAGAATTGAAAATGTTCAAAAGAAATTTATTAAATATCTGTGCTATAAATCAAATATAGTATTCCATAACGATGACTATACGAACTAGTTGAAATACTTTGGTTTCACTATGCTGAAAGGCCGTCGTAAATACTATGAATTATCCTTTATGTATAAAATTATAAATAACGTTATAAACTGCTCTGACATATTATCAGATATATCAATAAGTGCCAGTAAGAGATGTGAGGAACCAGTCTTTATTTAGTTGCTCCTTCCACAGAACTAATTACGCTCAAAACTCTCCGCTGAACCGCATAATAAATACGTCGAATATATTTTGCTACACAAATGATTTAATTTTTATTCCATATAAACGCTTTTTGAATGATGTCAGACGTTACCTGGACGGTTTAGCAGGGAGTTAGTAGACTATGATGTGGTTTTGGTTTTGTTAGTTTTAGACTTGTAATATCTCACAACATATTGTGTTACAAAACTGCTTGTTTATACTGTACAGTTTAAGCAAATAGCATTGTATTATATTTTATTATTAACCCTTAAATATTAGTCTATAATAGTATTATAATATAATATGGTGTAATACGAAAATAATATTATTTTCGTATTACACCATAAGTATTAATCTGTTAATATAATTGTACAACATCTTTTAGTTATGTAACTATTGTAGGTAGACATAGATGTGGCTTTAGTTTAGTTTTAGATCTGAAATATCTTACAACTTATTGAGTCACTATTCTGCTTTGTTTATACAGTATAGTTTAGGAAAATAGCTTTGTATTATACTCTAATCTTAACCCTTAAATATTACTCTATAATAGTAGTATATTATTCTGTACTAGTACATAAGTATTAGTCTGTTATAATTGTACATTTTTTTTATATAACTTTGTATTCTGCTCCTTGTAAAAAATTTTTTTTGTAAATGGTAAATTCCGTAAATAAATCAAATCGACCAATTGAATTTTAACTCAATGACTCAATTTAACTCAACAATCTAATGACGAGAGAAAATTTTTACCCCAATGCTATGCGATCGCAAATATTGCATACGTACATTCAAGACTTTCTTCGTTCGAAAAACATAGGTGCGAGCTAAGAACCGCAAAACATGCTAACAAACACCCATACATCAGCGGCGAGAAGTATTCGCGTAACACATACATTCATACGAAAAAGCATTATTTCGTAAATCAATGCCAACTAATACAAGGAAGTGAGGTTTCTTACTCACACATAGATTCTCAACGTATATAAAATGCTTTTCATTGGTAGAAACTTTTAGCAGAAATCTCAACATAATTTTAGCAGAAATCTCCTCCATACCACGCCGAAGTCTACAACGAGAGGTGCCGCTGGCAAGCCGAACGCCTAACGACCGATTGAACCTACAGCACCATTTATCATTCAGCATTCAACCATTTAACTACACCAGCGCCCTGAAGAAGTTAAAGAGAAGACAAGCCCCAAACTGAAGAACAAATTAATATCATAAAACAAATTATCTTCAGTTCGCTATTTTTAAGTGCTTTTTTGTTAATGGAATATGAAATCATCCTAACAACTTTGGCATTATAAAAAAGAAGCTATTTATTGTCAGTAAATTAAAATCATGTTTGAGTCATACAGATGAACTTATAAATATTAATGAATAATAAACCAAATTATTTAACCTTGTTATTGCATTTCTTTATTATAATATCAGCGAATTGTAACCCAACTCGGTATAATCACATCTTATGTTGCAAATAAACAAAATAAAAAAATGAAAGCAGTATAATATAGTGGTCGCAAGATAACCTCGATCCTGCTTTGCTGAAAGAAATTCTGTAACAAATATATATTTTATGATTCAACTAACCTTTTCTAAACAAATCCGAATAACTCTTAAACTCACTAATAGCCTCATTTGTTTTCAATACATCGAAAAAACTTTGAATCAATGCCGTATTTCTATCATGAAAGTTTGGCGGTGGATAAAACGGTCGCTGATCACCATTTGGATTGGTGCTATTTATTGCATAATTCTGTCCTGAACTGTTGGTAAATGTTAAATCGTTGTTCTGTGGCAGATAACTGAAACCAGGCGGAGGTTTGACGCCTATTCCAGGAGGTAGTGCATTAGTTTTTGAAGATATACCTAAAAAATGGTTTATATTTTGATTGAACATGCCATTATCTAGAATCACAAAAATGTCACTGAATTTTTATGTATACAGCATTAACACAGTCGTTTGCAGCATCTATTACAGATAAACTGTGGAACTGCGGCAAAGGTCTGTTTTATAAGCCCTTAAATTTGGTACCATATACAACAAAGTCAAATATATAGAACAAGTACAGCTTCCGATGTAGTACGCTGGGCACCTTTGCATTTGACACTTTAACGCTTGACAATATTAAAATAACAAACATTACATATTTGCAAATATTGTTTTAGACTGCAATTGAAATTGTATTGAATGTTCACTGCAATTGAAACTGTTGAGATGCAGATGCTTACCTGGACACTTTCCCATGAAAAAATATTAATATAGTTTAATTTAAAGGTGCTATTT
>WYDF02290804.1:0-16286 GCA_009867245.2 Adranes taylori
TGACATTAATAGACTTATTAGAAACCGTTTGACGGCTCATCCCGAAATTTGGCATATATATGTATTGTTTCAGGGAGAAGGTTCTTACGCTATTCCCTTTGTTATAACTGGCTAGGTGGCGCTACAGTACATGAACTTCTACCGTTCAACTGATCGCCATGAAAATTTATATACATAGGTATTTGAGTACGAAGAATTTTTTATGCTATCCACTTTGTTGTAACTCACCACTAGATGGCACTGTAGCACATCAACTTCTACACCATTCAGTCAATCGCCATGAAAATTTATATACATAGATATTTGAGTACGTAGAAAATCCTTATGCGATCCGCTTTATTGTAACTCGCCACTAGATGGCGCTGCGGCACATCCATTTAAAGGTGAAATAATACAAAGGTTAAATAATAAAGGATAAATTTCGGACGCTTTTAGAAATTTTCAAATAGTAAGTCAAGATCCGCAGTAGGCAGCGGCAATGACGGAGCTGTCGGTGCAGAGCCGCAGCAGAGCTGTCCGCGCCGTAGGCACATATGGGGACCAGGTACGGGGCAAAACAACCCGTTAGTATATTATATAGATCCACGTTTTCTCATTTAAAGACATGTCAATGAAAGCACAAATGCAATAACTATGTTAGCTATCACCTAGTATTATAATGCACTATAATTAATTCCCACTTGCCGGCGTCGCCATCATAGGGGTTCCTGTACTCAATAATAAATGTCTGTGGCTGGTTCTTGCCATGAACATTATTCAATGTTGTTTTAAATCTGATCACAAAAACAATTAAACCATAAATAGAGTAAATTATGAAATTAATATTTTTTATTACATGTGTGTCGAAAATACGTTTATCACGTCAGGGATCGCTCTTCCGATTGAGCTAACGGGCACTTATTCGAAGAGAAAAATCATTTTTAATGTAGCTGTGTTCCGTATCTATTAAGATAGGCAAGTTATATATCAGAATTTGTTTTGGCCACCTGTTTGCTACCGTCTATCGATTCATTCATCACCGGGTAGATGGAGCCTCCTGGACATTTTTATTAATTTATTTTCCGCTTTGCTGGCGGTCGCAAAGCAGTTTAATTGAATATTTGATGTTTCGTGGTTAAACCTCCACACTGGCATTATTTAATAGAGTAAATTATGAAATTAATATTTCTTATTACTTGTGTCTCCAAAAAATCTTACTACGGGACTCGAACTTAGACCTCTCGATTCGAAGAGCAATCGAGAGGTCAGGGTTCGAGTCTCGCAAGGGGTAAACATTTTTGCGACATACAACTAATAGGAAATAATAATTCCATAATTTACTCTATTAAACAATGCCAGTGTGGAGGTTTAACCACGAAACATAAAATATTCAAATTATCCATAAAGTCAGTCAGTATTTAAATTATCAAATATATTTTTCAGTTCAATGATGAAAATGACTTCTGTGCATTAACGTAATACACTGTACTCATTAAAGTAATCCCAATTAATTTATTATATCTTTCGGGCATAAAAGATTTAATTTTTTTAATAAATCAAGGGGATTTATGGCGTCATCACGTTTGTAATTTCAAAAGCTCTTAAAGATTTAATTTACGCGAGTCCATCCGCATTCATTCTAAGCAAGCGATTTAAAATGATGAATACGTGCAGGACAAAGCAATGTTGTAAAAACGGATAATGTTACGAAAACGTTTCATGTCAAAGGATTTCGCAATAGATTTATGGAGTGTCTTTAGTTTTTAGAAATATACAAATATAATTTTGAACTGTATTGAAAAACAAGACATTTATAAACAGTATGTTAAAAGGACAGAACATTTTAGAAATTTATAAAATTCATACGAAATAATTTGGTGAGATCGAGCGTAATACATTTAATAGCGCGAGATTGAGGATGTAATTTTATAAATGTTCCATGATTCTCAAATAAAATTCTTCCTTTGCTATCAGGCGAAAGGTCAAATGTTATTCGAGAGAGTTGATTTAATCTACTTTGGTATTTTCGGAAGTAAATTTCTCGTAATGAATTTCATATTTCCCTACATGACCGACCCGCTTAAATTTAAAGCGAAATATGTCGTTTATGCAGTTGAGTTTTAAATGTTAAAGTGGTTTTATATTTAGAATGTCCGTTATTTAAAAGTAATAATTTGTTTTTATTACTATGCAAAAATGACTATGACTATGGTCATGAATATGACTATGGCTCAAATCTGATAAGGTAAATAATTTTAGCTTTGTTACCACTTAAAGCATGAAACAAAATAATTGATTTAATAATTGATAAAGAGAAAGAATTATTAAGGATTAGATTGCAGAGATTAGAAAAAACGAATAACAAAATTTTTGTGGATAGTTTGGCCAGTTCACTTTTCAAATACTCTACTATTTTTCACCAATAGTCAAAAATCAGATTTGGAAGTCTTTCCAAAGAGAAGGAAATCCAAAATGTTTTGTAGATCTGGTATGTAGCTTCGTAGAAGACGAAGACATGTGATAAGCCAACTAATTTAAATTCTACATTGAATACGTAATTGTTGGGCATCCATTAAGGAAGCAAGTTAGTCTAATGCTTTCTGAAGAAGAGTATAACATTTGACTACAGATTTAATTGAGAGACATTAGCTAATTAATTGTTTAGCGAAAATTCGATTAACATTGAAACCGCTATTTGCAAGTACCGCATCAGTACAGCAATATTAATATAGTAAACACTACGTGTAACCAAATATTTATTTAAGTGCTATGTTTACAATACTAAATGGTAGTTAGTAGTAGGGGAACCGAGCATGCCTTAACTTTCTTCAAAATTAGAACCGCAACTAAGTATAAGATATATTTAGTCGAAATAGCATTAGCTTATAATTCTCATAAAATGCTAAATAATTGTTCCTACAACTTTTCTTGTATTTACCATTTTTAAACCGAAGAAAGTGTTTGTAATGGTTTAGCAGTTAACCTAAGTGAAAGTGAAGAATTATCAAGATTTGGCAGCTTATATCTTCGGAACTGTTAAAGTTAAACTGTTTGTTTGGTGTCGCTTTATTTAAAATTACTATGACTATCATGTAGATAAAATATTCAGATGATTTCTAAAACATAAAAAAAAATTTGTTACTGAACATCGGCTTAGTATATTCAATTATTTATTTATTTATTTATTTATTTATTTATTTATTTATTTATTTATTTATTTATTTACTTATTTATTTATTTATTTATTTATTTATTTATTTATTTATTTATTTATTTATTTATTTAATTATTTATTTATTTATTTATTTATTTATTTATTTATTTATTTATTTATTTATTTATTTACTACAAATCATAAGGAAGATCTTCTATGCAGACCTCTACCAACCGACCCAACGGCGTGAAATATTTAATCTTTTGGATGAATTCTTCTCGTCTAATGAAATACCGTGGGAAAACTGTGCAGCTATATATACTGATGGTGCCAAGACAATAATGGGTCACAATGCTGGAGCCATTGCCATAATTAAAGAAAAGACAAAGAATTGAAGTAACAGCCATTGCGTGCTTCATAGACAGGCTTCATTCTCGATGCTTGCGCTTCGAGAAAAATGCCTTCTGAGATTATGAATTGTGCAATAAAAATAATTAACTATATAAAATCGCGACCTCTCAAAAGTAGGCTCCTCAAACTAATGTGTGAAGATATAGGAAGTCACCATAAGGCACTCCTATTGCACACCGAAATAAGGTGGTTGTCACGAGGAAACACGTTGACACGTTTGATGGAACTGCGTGCAGAGATAACAGTATTTTTGATAGATCATAACGCTCCATTGGCAACAATTTTAAATAATGAAGACCGGGTTGTGTATACTGGCGTATTTGCCTGACATTTTTAGCAAATTGTACGAAATGAATCTATCAAGCGCAAGGAAAAACTGCTAGAGTTGTTACTAAAAACGCAAAAGTGTCTGCTTTTAAGAGCAAACTTATGTATTACTTGGAGTGCGTGGAAAAGAAAGATATCGATTGCTTCCCTCTCACAAAAAGCTTCCTGCATGAAAATAATATCAAGCTTCAAGAAAAAATACAAAAAAATTTCAGTTGCATCTCGAAGCTTTAATAGACTCGTTTGAAAATAATTTTCTGACAGCTCAAGAGAGGCGCTTGGTGATTGGCGACTTCAAATTATCTGAGGCTTGATGACTTTATGTGGGTACAGAATGCATTCAGCGTGAACAAAAAAACTACCCAGCTTAAAGTCAATAGAATACTAGGCCCTTATAGATCTAACATCTCATAGCGAACTAAAAAATTCGTTTCAGGACCAAAAGTCTACCGGAGTTCTGGCTGAAGTTACAAGATGAATTCAAAATCCTGTCCGAATTAGCATTGATACCATTCTCAACTACATATCTTTGTGAAGTGCGATTCTCCGCATATATAGCTCCCAAAAAAAATACAAAAACCGCTTAAATGCAGAACCATAAATTCGCCGGAAATTATCATCGGCTACCCCTAATATAGGATAACTTTGTTTGTACAAAAATACAAACACAGATGTCTCATTAAACTTTCAAGATCGTTTTATATTATGTCATGTTATTTTTTCTACCCCTTTCTTCCATAACATTACTTCTGCTCACTATTTATTTGTAAAACATAGATAGGTAGGTGTAAAGGGTGTAAGGGGCTCCAACACATTCTAAAAAGGGCTCCGGAAGTCAATAATGTTGGGAAACGCTGCTCTAATGTACACTATGACAAGTGTAAACTTTTGCAACAACACAATAAACATGATTTATCATTTATTTATTTTATGATTTAATATAATTATATGCAATAATTTAAACCACAAATTTTTACTATAAACGTAGATGTCAATAATTAATTTCAGAAACATTGTGTTTGATGAATCAAAAATTGTTTTTAACTGAACGTTAAAAATCAATAAATTGTTAAATGTTATTATGAAAAGGAAAATAATTATAGTAATTATTATTAGTTGATTGTATCAGGAAAAACAAAATGAAAAATCAATATTGGTTATGTGATCTACATACTTAATGTGGAATGTTGAATGTAGTATTTATGCGATTTTTTGTAACAAAAATATTTACGCGATCAACTAAAATTGCATTTGGCAGCCAGTAACATATTAAAATTAATAGCCTTTCAATATAATAATTATATAATGTATTTGGTTAAAATTTGAAATTATTTGAAGATAATTTAATATAACTTGAAACATTAAAATATACTTTGTCTAAAATTGTAATCATTGAATTGCACAAAACTTTGTTAATTTTAGATCTTTGCTATATCAAACAGCTAGAATAATATGATGGATTTGTATTCTCAAATACATAATCGTTCATCAAAATATCTAAATCTGAAATAAAGATTATTTAAATTCAATATAAAATTTTTAATTAACGCCATTTCATGCACAAAAAATCCAGTATAAAAAAACTTTATTTTTTCTTTATATAAATTGGAATGCTCAAACTGTGTATTACACCTGTTAATTAAAGGTGGTTGCTAAAAATGCGAATTCCACAATAATTCTCAAATATTTGCTATCCCATTGTCCGTTTAAAATACTAATTCCCTTACCATGACGCAATTGTACGTATAAAATGCCGTAACAAACAGGTGAATCAAAAAAGTACTCGAAATCTATTGCAAGTGAAACTGTAAAGAAGACCATGGAACATCCGATGGTATGGCATTTTGCGTGACTCGGTTAAGCTCTTTACCTGTCGTCAACAAAAGTGCAAAGTTTTCTGTAAATTATGATCATCTTGTCTAACAGTAATTGTATGCCCCTCATTAAATCAACATACCGCAAAGCAAATGGTATCTCGCTCAACGTCGACTGGTTTCTCTGCGCTAACATCATGACGTTCAAGTCCACGGAATCGGAGTTAAGGTAAATCTGGCTTTGTATATAATCGTTGTATAAATCTTTGTATATAAGCTCAACACGTATATAAATTGAACACCTCCGAATAATTTTTTTCCTCTGAAAGCTGTTTTTCGAAATCCTCTTCCTCTTACTCCCTATATCCGTAACAATATACGCCAGAAAAGACTTATCGACGACGCTTTATCGACGCATTATGGCTAATGAAGACTCTGTCATCAAAACCGAATAAAATAGACTTAACGCTCTTGAGAGAGGAGTGGAGTGTTGGGTTGAAATCGACTATAGAGAGGAGTGTTGGGCTGAAATCATCTCCAGACTTGATTACCGTAACGCTAAATAATTCTTGCAAAAATAATTTCTGGTCAAAAAACCATCTGAAAATCCCATCTAACCTATGATCAAAATCAAATTCTCAACAATCCCACAGACAAAGCTCAATTTTTCGCGATTTTCTAGAAAATACATATAAAGTACTAAATAGCGTACTTTCTGACTCTAATTTCGTTCAATAAACAAATAATCTAGTTAATGACCTTATTATTCGCCAAACACCACTCATAAATTTTCCTGAACAAGATGACATACTATATCCGATCACCCCAAAACATCGCTTCTGGTTCAGATGCATTAACTCGTTGCATCCTCAGACATATTCCTTTTGAGACTATTACGCTCCTAAGCAAAATAGACAACAAATGTGTTTTGTTGTGGCATTACCCAAGAACCCTCTCTTCAAATTTCAAACTCATCTAACTCGTGCTCTAAACAATTACCAATACGCTCTGGCAGTATGCCTTGGATACCTCTCATGCCCTTAACCCAGTCTGATATGCTGGACTGATTTGGGAACTCCATGAGCTTCACATCCTTCACCCTAGCATACTGAAGATGTTCCAATCATACCGGTTAACCATAAAACCCAAATTAAAATGGGAGACACTCTCTCCAGACGTATACACTTTCAAGCTGACATACCACTAGTCCTTGGTCCCATCTTGTACATCATGTACTGTCATGATCTCCAATCACTTACCTTTCATTATACTAATTATGCCTTGTACGCGGATGACACAGTTTACTGGGTATGTAACCCAAAGCGCAAGTAGTCACCTGCAGTTGTCTTTAGACAATTTTTCAAAATGGCCGCAAAAATAGCGCATCACCCCTAATTTAAGTAGATTGCAAGCTATCTGCATCCAGCATCCCAAACATTTCAAAAAGGAACATCAAAACCGTGCCCACATCAAACCCACATTAACCTATTTTGTTAGAAGACTTCACCTTTCAGCTTAAAAGAACTTTCAAAACAACACACTTTCCAGGGCACGAAAACGCGTGAAACTGATCTCCACACTCAGAGGACGCTTTACAGGCTGTCATCCAAAAACTCTGTATCACACCTACAAAACTTTCATTAGGCCACTGACTGACTATAGTGCTGTTCTCTATTCCATGCCTTCTAACGCGCTAGTCATAAATCTACCCTGTCATAAATCGTCTCAGAACCCTCAAATGTAAACATCCGACTCATCGTGATGCAGAAAACAACCCAATAGCCCACCAAACTCTTCGTTCCGATTGTCATTGAATCAATCCCCCTATAACATATATATTTCCTACGAGGTATTTGCTACCACATTATCTACAATATGCCCACTCACTACCAGATCCAGGCTGAAGAGTATGATAAATCCTAAAGCCTCCTTCTATCAAATTCTCTGATCTCCTTACCTATACAATTCGAACGGGAGTGGAGTTTTAGTGGGTAAAAATCCCATACTATTGGCTGCACCGGGCATCCTTCGTATTTTTGAAGCTTTCTCCACTTCCACGCAAAGTAAAAAAAATAAATTTTTTTTAAATTTTTGTCAGCAGCGGTTAGACATTATTAACTTTAAATGCGGAATAAATTCAGACTTTAAGAGTAATGCGACCGGCTTGAAAGAAAATATAGTTGAAGATGTACCACTTATTCTAATCAAAATTTTTGACTGATTTTTTTTTCTGGTTTATTATATATGTATATATCACAATCAAACTTTTATTTTATAAATATGCATCGTTAATTTTTGCAAAAAAAATTTAAAAAGGAAAATATTTTTAAAGAACGGCAAAAGGGTATAAGTCCCGAAACTTAGTGCTGCTTCTAATTAATATTTTTAATGAAAATTTTGTGAGCATACTTAAAAGACCATGTCTTACAAAGTAGAATTGTTTAATTACAATCGATTTAGTTGCTTTAGAAAAAAATTATGAAACATTCTTCAGATTTCTAGCTGCATGTTAATAAATTTTACCTGTTTTGAAGAATAAGACTTATAGTTGCTTATCTTGAAGACTGCGTTGTAAAATATTAATTTTACACTGGACTATAAACACTACGAAATAGGCTATTTTAGTAAGAAAGTACTGTACGTCTATTTTTTTCTTGAGATACTACTGTTTCTCAATTTTTTTTTATTACATTCAAATTATAGGATCCCTAGTATATATAAAAATATTTAATTTATTTTAAATATTTTAAATAAATTCAAGTTCAATGAATTTATTAATTTTTTACTTGTCTAATAAAACTGACGATAGATTTGTTTGTAGATGCCAAATGAAACAGATATTATAGGAATCTGTAAACTGTAAAAATGTTCTTAAAATTTATTTATTTTTTACTTTTAACAGAGACGTGAATATTTAGACTTTTGATTTAAGCACGTTACTTAGTTTTAATTCTGTATATCTATTTGTTGATTTATTCTAATAAAGTTGTAGTTGTATTTTCATAGTTCTTTCGCCAATACGGTGGATCTTTGCAAGATCCTCTAATTCCCTTATTTGATAACATGTTTCAGTATTTTTTTATTACTCTTTTGTATTTATTGATTTATATTTTATTTATAGTGACTAAATGTTTTAATATTTTTTTAAATAAGATTTTTAAGGTATCTTTTAATATTTCAAATTTGCCTTAATTAACCAAATAAGTTGAAACTAATCAATTCAATGATTCAATTGAATAATTAAAAGTACTTTTTAACTCGCAAACGCGTATTAATTTTAAATTAAAATAAGATCTCTCACAGCGAGCCACAACTAAAGTAAACAAAAATTTTATCGAGGTTGTACATGCACATTGCATCAACTTCTATTGCATGTGGTTTCGATCTATTTTATTATTTGATAGGCATAGTTTTATTAAATTTAATTTAGTTTCATTAAATTAAGTTTTATTAAATTAAAAAAGAAATATTTCCGCCATGTGTCACTGTGCAGGATGTTTATCCACGAAATCATTTGCAAAATATCTCATAAATATTAAATATATAAAAAACAATATAATAATAATAGTAAAAATAAGCTTTTAGGGAGAGTGATCGAAGCGGTATTATATATAGCATTATATCTGTCAACACCGCATCAAACACGTGCGTACGGCTAGTTACTAGAGTGGTGTGCCATCATATCAGTATGGTGTTAAATGTCACTTAGGTATGTGGTTTATATTAAACGACGACAATAACTATACATTTTTATTAAATATTGATGTGGCATTCTTAATGATTGTGTTCATAACATTCTATGTAAGATAGCTTTGACAACTGACAACACTGAATTGTGAAGTTGACACCGACTTACAGCTGCCAAGAAAATTACGTACAAATAATCATTTATTTTTCTAGTTTTTCTGACTAATCTTTAATTCAATTATGAATTGTATTTAAATTATTATATATTGTTGCTTGCATAATAATGTGCTGTATCCATTGTTTAATATTTTCTGTTAAGTATCAAGCTTAGGAGTAAAATTTATAAAATTTCTGTAGTTTTCCAGAATGGGAAAGTTTCAGACCTATCACCAAAGGAAATTTGCGAAATATCGTTTCGTAAAAATATTTATGACAATGAATTCTGGCACAAGTTACAAACCAAACTTTGATGTTATAAATGTTGTCAGTTGTCAAAGCAATCTGATGTTAGAAAGTTGGTACATTTAATACTTATAAAGTAGGTAAATAATGCAGGATGGATAGATTTTCTGAACAGTGATTATCATTTAAACATGTGGTATGTTAGTGGTAAGAAAGGCGAAGGGTGGCTAATGCTTAGAATTCCATGCAGCCTTCTCACCAATGTCACGGCATGAAATAAAAGATAAATTAAAAGATAAAACAATTATAGAAACAAACAATTAAACAAAAATTAAAAGATAAAAGATAAAACATTTAAAATGTCTTACGTACATATTGAGAAGAAATAGAATTTCAATATGGGAATTACTGATTAGCATTAATTTTATTGACGAAACTAATTTGTTTTTGTTGTTGTTGTTGATTGTGCAAATTGTCGGAAGAAATCAGCTAGATAGAAGGCGCTATTTAAAGAAATTCGGGGGACGGCTTAACGACGATGAACTGAGTGTATGATGTGTGAACGTTACTAGTGGAACCACTAGATCGGTATTCATTGGAAAGAAATTGGTGAGAGAATTTTGGTACGAATTTATCTCACCGAAAAAAAGTTTACAACAGGGACTCAACCCACTAGAAGCGACACTAAATTTTGGCATGCGCCCCTAGGAGCTATTCCCAAAAGTTCAGTGATAATATGGAAATAATCATTAGCGATTAAATAAAATTAAAATAATAATTAATTAAAAAATAAAGCAGTGCCTAAGTAAAGTGTTGACCATAAATTAAATAAATTACTTTAGTACGATTTAAGACGGTATCTAGTAGTATTAAGCAAATTATTTTGGAATAAATTAAATTAATATTTAGTAACAATTATTTCATAAATTATTTACGAACAAGTTTATACATCGAGGTAATTTAAAATAACTCTAAATGAAGTAAGATCACTGTGCGTCTAAGATTAAAATAAATAATAACTTCAAGTTTGTGATGGAATATTCCAGTACTGTAAGTACATTCGTTCTATATTTTCTGTCGCGTTAGTGTTTTATTCTAATTCTGTGGGGCTAACATGGGGATTTAAATGACAACGTTCCGTATTAATTATCAAAATAATAATTTTGTTAAAAGTAAAAAAAGCAAAGCAAGTATAAAGTAAAAATCGATCATAGTACCTATAAGGTGGAAGCAGAGCTATCAGCTTATTACGCTAACCTATTAACATCTTCTTCTCTCACCAATGCAACGACGACTTGCAGAGTTTGATTTGGTGGCAAGCAAATAACATCGCAAGTCGGACCTTTCTCGAAGGTCCGACTGATCAAGGACGGTTGTAGTGGGCCCGAAAGGATAAAAACTTTTCAGTTGGAAAAGGGTAAATATGAATTCTGATGATCATTATTAATAAAAATTTAATTTATAATTCATGAAAATTTATGTCATAAAAGATATTTAGCTTTTTCCGCAGGTTTACTTTTCAGAGTAGTCCGTTTTCGAAGTCATGACAGATAAGTCAGAGTTTGTAAAAAGAGGGTCTGAAGAAGTATACCATCCTAGTTGTAATGTTCCGCCGGTTAAATATGCCACATCTATCATGGTGTGAGCTATGATAAATCTTAAAGGTATTGATCTTTGCAAATTGTACATGGTAGTATGAAACAAGAGCAGTACAATAAATCTTAGAAGAGAGACTCTTGCCTCAATTCTCTGAATGGTTTGGTGAAGGAACCAATTTTTATGCACGAAGGAGCTCCTTGCCATAGAGCAAAAACAGTCAGCCAGACATCAGACATGAGAGTCAGTTAGTCAGACATGAATCCAATTGAAAATGTATGGGGCTCAAGAAACTCGAGATCAGAATAGCGGCAATAACAACAAAACTAGAGCTCATAGAGAAGCTGATTGACATCTAGAATCGTATTGCACACTTCCAGGAAGCGGCAAAAGTTACGCAGATACTATGTTACAGAGAATAGCAACTTTTATTGCACCAAAAGAACGTCACTGAAAATATAAATTTTTTGTAAATAATAGATTATTATTTATCTTTTTTCAGCATACTAAGATGCTTTAAATCAAGTAAATATATTTCATTTTATTTTATAATGTATTTTACGTCTAATAATATGGTACAGAACTGTTTTTCCCGGAATACAAGTAGTAGAAATATTTAGTTTTGATTGCACATTATAGATTACTTTTATAAAAAATTGTAATCACGTAAATAAAAAAAAATTCTAAATGTGAATCATTATGCATGCTTAATCATTTTCAATTTAATTTTTAAAATCATAAATTTCAAAATCATTTATTTTTAAAATCATAAGTTAAATATATATGCTCGCTTTTAGCCATTAACTTTATGTACAATGTGCGTGATAAAAGAAAATAATATTTATTAAAACAAATATTTAAATATATTCAAAATAAAATCGGTTGAACTCAGTCAAATCTGTTCAAATTAAAATTAAATTAAAGTTATTTTCAAATTAAAACCCTTACGGACATGATTGACAGGAACCGCCACAACGTTCTGCAGCTGCTGCATTATCTGAGATAGACGTCCAGCTTGGCCCGGTTTTCGGCCTGATAAGCGACGAGTTGCACGTGGCAACAAAATCTCCAAATCCACAAAAAAAAATACAGACTCCAACGATTACCCATCAGACGAGAGTTAAATGACCATCAATCGCTGAAATATCCTCTGCTAATCCAGCAAACCCACCCAAATCAGCCGAATCGTTGAACGAGGTTTGCAAATGCACGTTTAGCCCCACATATCTCAAAACGAGCTTTTAAAATAAATTTGTATTTTATTAATACATTAGAGCTTAATTAATTATTTAATTAGCCATAATTTGGCTTGTGATTCTCTCGGACGATGAACCGAAAAGAGCTCATCTTGCTTAGGAATTGCCAAATAGCCACCGTCTGCTCCATCATTCTAGCCTCATACCACGAACAAGGGTACGATTTCGGAAAGCCATTTCCTCACAACAACTCTAAATTTGCAAGTCTTAGATCGGCTAGTAATCGACAATTAAATTAACAGTTACGAGCACTGTTACGAGGGATATAATAATCGCCATTAAAACTCCTAAATCCTGACGGGACATTAGTATACTACGAATAATTTGAATCCATTATTTTTAACTCTAAAGAATACCAGCCATATAAGACTTTCGCAGTAGTACTAGCTACGTACACTAATTTCATACAAGCGTGCTGATAACATCCAGAATGAGCCACCAGTGTTAGCTACAGTCAGTCATAATAACAGCTGGTAGAACGAACGTAATCTGATATCGAACAGAAACATAACATTGCCAAGCAAAACAGACGGCTCCTAAACTAAAAGATTAACCAGTAGTTTAAATACATAATACAATTAATTAATGATCGACCCTAAACATTAGATCATAAGATCCTAACTGCGTAAGTTTAGTGAGCAAGGTAACTATGTGTACACAACAATGTTTCTATTGAACGGCAGCCGCAATTTGCTATGTTAGGTACCAATCAGGTTTTGATCACCTCGGAGCCTAGGCTATATTACTAAAAATTTCCTATTAACAATACACACTAAGAAGATAAATGAGCTAACGTGGAATACACTTCTGAAGAAAGACAATAACAACAAATATCCTACACGTTATAAGTAATATCCATCAATTACAATAACACCTTAAGTATACTATACATTATAACTAGATACCCTCTACAATAGCTCTATTATTTCTTACCTTCATAATATATGTAATAGTCTTAATATTTCTTAATTCGCACAATAATTTGCACCTGTCTTAATATTTATAAAATGCTCTCAGCAGGGACATGTTACGGAATGTACCATCACCTTTTAGTTTTTTATGTTGTGATATAATTTCCTCCATTTGCTTCATTTTGAAAAAGACTCGCGTTAAGAAGGCCGAAGTCCATGTCACACTTTATCAAGTGAACTATATTTAGTTCGGTAAGAAAATATAAAACTCTTGTCGTCAAACAATTTGAGCTTCCAAATTTCAAATAGAATTAACCACAGGCAGACAGTTCCTAATATCTTATTCGAATTTCAATACGCGCTTGAAATACAAATAAATATAACATCAAAGTTTTACCAATGATCGTTAAGGCCAATGCAAATCCTTTTCGAAAATTAGCGTCGGCTGGTCTTCGTATTAGCCTTCGCGCTACAAAATAGAAAACTAGATTTAGACGTTTCTATAATTTATAGGGGGAATTACGTTTAGGACATAATGAGCGACTTCTGTGAAACTTGTAAGCAATTACATTAACATCGCATCGCTACATATTCAACTTAAAGTCGAAATTCTGTTGTATTTCGAAAAAGATATTTCGAAAGTAAGTTCTGGTAACACATAAAGTACTTTAAACAATTAGGTTATATGGTCAAGTTTTTAGGAACTCGGTGTGTTTAGTAACTTAAATTTTTATTAAGTTTTCACAAAATTTATTATATTTAGTCTTAATAATTATTTTTGTGAATTAATTTTGTCATCAAAATAATCTGGTATTATGTTGTTTCACAATAAACGTTTTTTAATTGAGGAATTTTTCTGAGAAACGCTGTACCGCGGAGATATTCAAAAAAACTTATTCCAATCTGCAAACCATATCAGTAAATGACTATAATTATATTCTATAATAGTCCATATTGGGCCATTCCATAAAATGCACTTTATAAGCCATAAAGCATTAAAGCTTTAACATTGAAAAACTAATAAACGTATAGGAGTTACAGATGCGTTAAACGAATTGCAATAAAAAAATTTAATATAAAAGAATTTACATAACACATTTTCCTTCTAGATTTCATTTTACATAATTCTGGTTATACTCATATCTTTCACATCCGCAGCAAAATGAAACAGGATAAAATAAACAATTGAATTTCGTATTTACTCTAACCGACTAATATTTAAAAAAAATCGGCTTCAGTTGAAAAGGGTTTGTTTGAGTTACTTTGTAAGGGCATTCAATCTTTTTCTGCTTTTAACAACGTTTTTAAAGGCATAAAAGATGTCTCATGCCGCAACTTCTGTAAGAAGAAAATGAAGGAAAAAGGCTATGAAAGAGAATTTTACAGTGGCGCTGGCCGCAGCTAACCGATATTGAAATATTAAATGAACAAAATTCGAGTCGTATTAGTAAACAAAAAGCTCACACCTCAAATGTCCAAGACTAAAATTTTTCTCACTGGAGCTTCAGATTTTCCAAAGGTATAAAACATATATATTAGTACCGTATATTTTGAAAATTATATAGATATAAAATTAATTTCCGGCTTGCACTTTAGCAATACTATTGTCCACAAGATGTGATATGTTAAAAATCACAATAAGTTACTAGAAGTTCATCGTTCAGATGAAATAAGTACGGAAAGTGAATTGTGTTCTTTGCACCTAATCAGGCCTGTGTAAAGTTGATGGTCTCCCATCGAGCGCCTCCCCATATTGAAGGTAGGGGTAGGCTTGCTAGATTTAACGGGTACCTGGTAAATTAAAAAAGGGCAGCCCATAAACCAGCAGTGCAATCTTGAGGGTTAAAAACGGCTTTGAAGGAGGATGAGATGAGTGAGACATCCAACGTCAAAAAAGGTGGAATACCAATCCCGTCACATGCTGCCTCGCAGGCTATAGACGGATTTGGAAAGGCTAGGTACCCAACCCGATAAAATGGGCAGCTGTAGGAAGCGCTGTAAGGAATATCTCCCCAGACTGTTGCATGACAGGCTAACGAACTGATTACGGAAAAATAAGAAGAAATCTATATGTAGGCATACGGAAATGCCTACATATAGAGGAAACCGAATGGATTTTAGGAAAGCTACCAAGCTACGATTGCGAACTAATAATCTAAAAATTGCGACCGGGAACGTCCTCAGCTTCAATCGAGTGAGAACGTTTCGGAATCTGCCGAACTAGCTAAGAGACCATAATATTATCATCGCAGAACTACATAAAGTACACTTGGAGAGAGAACAGGATCTCCTATAGTAAAGATGACATGATCTTCTGCAGTTCTAGCGGAATAGGTCATCTCGGAACCGGATTTATGGTCCACAAGACAAACAAAGTTGCTGTACTGAATTTTAACCCCAGAAACGTACGATTGTGCACGTTTTGACTCAAAATGAAATTCTTGAATATGACTGTCATTTTCTCTCATGCACCTACCTAAGATCCTGAAGATGATGAGAGAGATGCCTTTTATACCCAAATAGAACATACATATGGGAATACTCCAAAGAACAACGTCAAATTAATTCCATGTGAGATGCATGCCAAGGTTGGTCTTGAAGAAGCCTTCAGGCCGTGTGTCGGGAACCACAGTCTCTACCAAGAGTGCAACAATAATGGATTCAAACTTATCGACATTGCTTTCTCGAAAGATCTTTCAATTAGCAGCGATCAATTTCAACACTATATATATATATATATATATATATA
>WYDF02290815.1:0-12101 GCA_009867245.2 Adranes taylori
AAATCCTCTAATAATCTCATGTTGGCCTCATAATTAATTCTCGTTAACATTTGAACATCTCGTAATATAGTTTGTACCCCCACAAGAGAAATAATGACTCATGTAAAATTTAATATATTTTTCCTATATAAATTGAGATTTTAAAATAGCAATCTTTATTTGAGGTTGCCAGCAATATTTTTAATTTTCTTCGTTTTTAAATTTTAATATAAAAGCGGCATATTTACGGGGTGTGACATTATATTAGTCCCTACTGTTGTACTTATTATCCTGTTTTTGTTGTTAATATTGTCACATTTAAATTTGTATCATGGAATGGAGCTAGCTGTAACTGAATGAATAAGTTAAACTGTCAGTCAAAACACACTCCATTCAACCGGGAATGGAAATTAATAAAAGGTTATTTGGGGGTTTCTACTACTAAAGTCATACACTCATAACATTGATAAATAAACTCCTTGCTTGATTAAAGCCCAATATTCAACCTTTATAAAACAAATACGGTCCATGAATTAAATAAATGCAATTCAAATTAAATACGATTGATTTTAATATCTATTAATCACCGAATACTTTATTTTACTGAGAATGAATAATGTAAGTAGTATTTACTTCTAGCAGTAAGACCAAATTTTAAATATATAGGTGCATTATTATTACGAAAATATTGATGGTTAGGAAGTCTAAGAATGAATTTAAAAATTGAGGCAGGGTGGACACGTGTTTCTAACATAGTAGTTACTGTCCTTAATACTCACATACCCTGTCCTTAATACTCATATTTAGCACCACATTTCCTTATAGGTGCTAAATATCACTACACCGAATGATGAGTATGGCGTTCTATCATTGCGCTATACCTCTGTCTTAAATCAATTCTTAAAACTTTCCTTATAAATTGCAAGTGTATGCAAGTTTGCATATATTAAACGTATGTATAGATTTAAATAAATAGTAGCTGTCGTCAGCACTCTCTCATATCCTCATAGGCGCAAGGTATCACTACACCGAATTATGCGCTTGGCGTTCTATCATTGCGTTATGCCTCTGTCTTAAATCAATTCTTAAAACTTTCCTTATAAATTACAAGTGTATGCAAGTTTGCATATATTAAACGTTATACATCGATTGAAATAAAGAGATTTAAATAAGTAACGTTATATATCGATTTAAATAAATAACGTTTAATATAGGCAAACTTGCTTACACTTGTAATTTATAAAGAAAATTTAAGAAAGAGGCATAGCGCAATGATGGAACGTCGAACTCATAATTCGGTGTAGTGATATCATGCGCCTATAAGGACATGTGATGGTGCTGACGACAGCTACTGCTATACCAGAAACACGTGTCCACGCTACCTCAATTTTTAAATTGATTCTTAAGATTTCCTAATCATCAATATTTTCGAAATAATAATGCACCTATATATTTAAAACTATATTTTACATTCATAAATAGTTATAGGCTCTATGCAGTTTACCAAATAAATAAAACAAGCATTAGTTAAGATTTATTCATATCATGATTAAATTTAAAGCCACATATAAATTAAAATTATTACTGTCGCTCTGAAATTCAAACACTAAAGTAACAAAAGGAAAACATTCTATTCCTGCCTTTAATTGATTTAAGATTTAATTTAAATATAATTCAATATGTTAATTTCGGACCATCAATAAGTTGAAACACATCGAGATTCTAAAGTAATCTATTCACTTGCTTTGATAAATTGTAACACTAAATACAAATGAATAAAATAAACATCAACTTTATTAAATAGTGCATTAGTAAATTGGTTTGAATAAAATACATCCATTAAAGGACCAAAATTAGTGTACGACATTTAAATAAGATCATATTTAATTAGCTTTAGATTAGATGACAATTTTTTGCATTAATTATAATTATTTATTCAGAGTAAAATAATAAGAACTTACGGTGTTTGAATTTCGCACTCATCGAATGTATAATAAAATAAATGTCTACTCACATTTGTGCCACAGCCATAGTGCCCAATATGTTTTTTATAGTGTTCAATTCAACTTCATAATAAAATGGATGATTCTAAAAAAACTTACAAAAAACCTCCGCCTTTTATAGCATCTCGACTTTTCCCGATTTATTTCGGACTCAGCTTCGACAAAAGTTTCTCGCCTCTCTGCATCACTCCGCTGTTTATTAAAAAGTCTATTACTTAAAGTATTTTTCAGTTTTGTCTCTCTGTTTTCAAAACATGCGTAAAAAAGGCTGCTTTTTTCCACTTTAATCAGTAATTTCTATACTTCGCATCAAGTTTTTTCTTCTCGCCATCTACCTATGTGATAAAATTATTATACGTCTCTACATTAGAATCCCAAAAAGTGAATAAGTCTAATATCTTTTTAGCGTTACAATATATTAAATAATGGGATAGTAGAACATTCTTTGGGTATTATTATCAGTCCGCAACATATCTATAACAAATTAATACCGCTGGTATATTTAACCTCAATTACTTGTTTTCTTAGGAAACCCAAGGAGGAGATTTATATGATGCAGGATATTTGCATTGGAAGCGTTGTGAGGGCGGCTTTTCGGAACGGCGACGTTTACAATACGATCTCTCCAATCAACGTCGTCTGTATATGCATCACTATGACCATCACACAGCCGGACCTTATAGTGCTCCATGCTGTGGCCAACATCCCAATAAATGCGCATGCAATTGGCGTACGAACAAGTGCAAATCAAGTCATGAAAGCATGGGCCAGAGGCATCAACAGCCTTGCGCATCGCGTAATTCATTTGGCCAACAACGCAAGCGGCATGAGGATTGGAACAAGGAACGCACAGGTAAAGTACATCCATAATAATCCAAAATACATATTTAAGAACTCACTATTTAGTTTTGGAATATTTGATGTTGAAAATATATTATTTTTTAAAAATAAATTTTTCATTATGAAAGCTAAAGGAATATAACTTTGGGATCAGTTTTAATAATAGAAGATCTTCATCTTAAACTTTATTGACTCAGTTTTGAGCAAGTAGAATATTTTTGAAATTTTTTATTGACGCTTTATATATTTTTAGATATTCTCTTAATTTTCTATACTACGATACCCAACATAAGGATTCCACCACAAATCGTTTTGTTAATATTGTCATGCTCAAATTTGTCAAATGGAATTGTATGAGCCCCAACTGGATAAATAAATTTTGCGTCGAGTTAAAACAGACTCAATTCAACGGTACATCAATAATTTATTTAGGGCGTAGGTCAAAATTAATAAAGGGTTATTTGGGGGTACTAATAAATTATTTTTCTAATAATCTAATAAAATTTGCAAATTAAACAATAATTATTGGCACCTTGCTTGATTTTACCTTAATAAAACAAGTGCGGTCTATGAATTTGTTAAACACGACATTTTGTTGATGTAGTTTGATTGTTTTTATATATCACAAGTTACTGATGAGATAAATATTTATATAGTATAAATAATATTTTTAACTTCCAATTAAAAGATATATCAATAGTATAAATAATATTATTATTAATTAATTGATCTACTATTATTTTATTAGCTTCAAGATTAATAATAACAATAGCATCAGTAGTTTCAAAAAAATCATTTTTTAATTTGTGTTAAACTTTTTAATTGCTGTAGAGAAGAAGTATACGAGTCTTTTTAATTTTTGATGTAGAAATTACTCTTCTTATTCCTTTATACCAATAATTTTAAAATTAATTCTATTCTATTAATTAAATTAACTCTCTTTTTAATTTTGGTTTTAGGTTTTTATTTAGAATGATTTCAAGGATCATTAAATTCAATATTTAGAATAATAAGATAAAACAAATTATTGTATTTAGTTTCGACCCAAAATTTTGAGTTAGTCCAAATAGAAACCAATTGAAACCAAGTAGATAATGCATTGTTAATGAATTTATTGAACATAGTTCCAATTATAATTAAATTAAATGAAGCTTCTAACTAAGTTACTAGAAAGTATGTTATTAACTCTACTTATATAATTTAAAAAAATATAATCTTTTCATTAAAATAGAAATCATAAAAATTTTACAATTTTGCCCAAGATCATTATAAAATATTTTAAATTTAAAAATTGTTTTACCCAACCAACATTTGTGTTATAAATTCATAAATTTTTTTCTAAATATAATAATTTTACTATTTGCCCAGAACCTTAAATATTTTTAAAAAATCATATATTTATAAATTAATATAATAGATTTCCCCATAAATTTTGAAAAGTTTTTGAACTATTACGAAATTTTTTAAACTTCAATTTTTTATAAAAAAATTAAACTTTTTCCTCATTTTTTTTCTTAACCAATAAAATTTATTGGTTAAGAAAAAAAATTATCGCGAATAAAATTTATTTTAAATTATTTAATCTTTTAAAAATAATTATAAACATTACCTTTTTTAATTTAATTTTTTTTTGATGAAAACTGTTTTTTTCATTTTTCAAAACTTGAAAAAAACAAATGAAATAAGTTTGAATACATAAGAAAAAAAAATTATTTTTCAAAATCATTAATAAACTAAATTTTAACAAAAAAAATCATAATATTTATATATATTTTTAAAATAAAAAGTTAATAATATATTCTAAGTCACCTTGTAATAAACATTTTCTAATTTTTTGTATATGAAAGATGAGATCAAGTCTATGAAGTCTATGCCCGATCTATGAAGTTTTTTATTTACAACTGTACTGTGGTATATACAATAGTACTTTGCCTAAAGAAGTACTTTAATAACTTTCTTACTAATTTCGGTTAAATTGGATCCTCATGAATTTCCTTCAGAGCTAGAATGTTTTCTTGCAAATTTTAATTTATTAAAACTAATGTCCTAGTTAATAGTCGCGATTTTGTATATTCTAATGGAGCCTGAAGACACAACGCTAATATTTTATGCGATGAAATTGAAGTTTCTTTTTCTGTAGATACAAATTGGAGGTCAAATAATCAGTTCCTCGTGCGTGACAAAGAAATCCGTAGTGCAGATCAGGACAAAACATCCTTCTCACCTCATACTGATTTTCAACTTAATGGTCAAGCTGGAATTAGTAGATGGAATAATCCTACAAATTCACATCATTATCAATCGAGCAGTTCATTTTGGCGACAAAACGAGGAACAATCACGTATGCGATCTAAGACCAGCATGGAGAGTCAATTACAACAAGAGATTCAATCATCATATCAAGATCGACAAGCACAAAGAAATTGTAATCGTTCACAAAACATTCCACCAGAGTCCAGCGACCGTTCTTTGCAGAAGTCTAGACCAGGTGCAAACAACTACGATAAAGGTAACTAGATTCTGTCGATAGTTAACAAAAGCCAGATATGAAGGTATGTTATATTCCATTGTCTTCTCAATCATCATATGCATGACTTGGAGATGATCCATCGTGCTAAAGGTTCTTCTGAATCTCGCTTGTTCAGCTGGTTGGAAGAAGTCATATGTGACTATTATGAAGCGATATGAAGCGATTTATTCGTGAAGCGATATGTGACTATTCTCGTCAGCAGTTTGTATAAGATGGATAGCAAACTGATGAGCGGGTAATTTTCTATGTTCATACAATCATCCTTTTTGTTCATGAGGGCTAGTAGTGCATCTTCCAGTGTTTTACCTCCCATTTTTAACATATCGCCTGTTACTCCATCTTCTCCTCGAAGTCTTTCGGATCTTCATTCGTTTCAACGCAGCTTTGAGCTCGCTTCTGTCGATCTCTGGTATCACTCCGGAACCCACATTTTGGACATTCCATTCCGCCTTTCCATATCCGTTACTTAGTCCGGCTTGGGGACTGACCTACTGTATAGTTTTTGGTAGGAGTTTTGTATGGTGGCGGCGATAGCAAATTTTTCACTGACGATTTCGCTCTTTTCGTTCTTGATCTTAAAGATTTGAGTCTTTCCTCAAGCCATTTTAGATTTCAGAAATCGCATGTTTGCGTTCTCGACGATAATACTATGAACCAGTTGGGTGTTGTACGGATGGACATCGGAATATGGACAGACCAGTATCCTCTCTGTCCATATTCCGACGTACTTTCATGATGGTTATAGTGTTAGCATTTAATTTGTTGTTCTTTGGTGTAGCTTGGCTACAGTTTCCTTCGTGGATACTTGAAGGTTGTTGCTCATTCTCGTTGCTAAATCATCAAGGGTCATAGGACTGAGAGTTCAGAGCTCTGAGAGTGATATGTGGGAGACATGAATGGGTTTATGTGGTTGAATGCAAAACGTCAACAGGCTGCTGACTGAAACTGAGGTAAAACCAAAGAAAGCACGTCAGCTTCGTCCAAGAGTCAAGGTAATGCCAACTGGTTTTCTGGAGTACCGTGTAGTTGTGCGTTCAGATTCCTGTCGGAGGTAGAAACAGCCAACAGAGACTGTACTTCTTGAGCGTCTTTAGGCGTTTGCGGTAAGATATCCATCTTTAAGGACCCGAATTGTGGAAGAACAATGGATTTTTAACTAATTTAGGGAATTTTATTTAATTCCTGTTTTCTGCTGATGTGGCCCGACACAACTTTTCCTGTTTCCGAAACTAAAATTGCCACTTCGTGGAAGGCATTTCAATTACTTTGAATCCGTGAAAAAAAAAATCTCTGAAGAAGCTAATAGATATTCTGGGAAACGCGTAGAAAAACTGTTTTTATGATTAGGTTAATCGTTAATGTATGTGACGACAAAAAATGATTATTAAATATTTTGTGGTTTAGTGACTGACATATAACGTCTACTTTCTTGACAGAACGCAGAGCTTTTAATTAATTCTTTTTAGGCAGTAGGGAAGGTTGGTACCTAAGAGACTCTAGGTGCAATTAAATTTAGAACTCCCTCACCACTCGTTTTCTGTTTGTATCAAATTTTACATATTATTTATTTACCTACTACGAAATGGCATTATAATCCCTACTTTCCCTAAACTGTTTAGAATAAAACACACCACTTAGTAATGGTTAACGTTGCCAACTTTGCATTGAATTTTATCTGACCCAGTCAAAGAAATTATAATCAAACTACAAGCAGTGCCGCACATCCCTAACAACTACTAATCGTCTTGGCTGTTTGAATAAAACAGATGCTTAAATTCAACTAACTGTATATTCTAACTGCAAACTAACTGTAAATTCAACTTTATAATGATTTGATTACTGTTACATCCCACTAACCAATGATTATTCGTACATTCAAAAGAAATAACGCTTAATCCAAATAATATTTGTATTCAACTACTATGCGCAAATAGGTTAATAAACATGGCGTCCAAGTTTCGTCAAATAAATTTCCAAATATAAAATTATTTTACTTACAGGTTTTGTCTTTCCTACCATCACAAACTTATTTCAGAATTACATACCGTTACCTTATTAATTCATTTCAATATATTTCTACTGAATACACTTGTTTTTATACTTTAATTTAATTCACTTGAATTTAATTTATTTTATGTGAATAATTAAACACAAAAGAATTATATTTGTTAACATGTACTAGACACTGCTATTTTCCATACCGAACAACTGACGATTATTTTATCAGTTAAGTAATAAAGATTTTATTACTGAGTTAGTTCTCCCTAGCTAGCACGTCTCGGCACCTGTGTAACTTCTCCTACTATCATGGTTCGTGGATAAAATTAACATATTAACAAATAATAAATATTTTGCTCACTGCTTTCATGCACCCAAATATACCTAATTTCCAGAGAAAAATTGTGCCAAGACGTTTAGTATTTATTTTTGAGCCATAATATTATACAATTATTTTCAAAAGGATTAATGTTATCTTTATATTTGAATTATAGGAATAATGCTAGTTAAGTGTTCAATTGTTTTAGGTAAACCTAAAAATATGCATTTTTAAAGAAATTCGGGCTTCACACCAAAAAGAAGCAACCCACAGACGAATGATATCTGATTTTTTCTTTTTATATATTTACATGAATTTCATAATATTTCACGAGGGGTTTTGTTTTATTTTGTAGGACATTATATCTTAGTTATATGATATATTTTCTAGATCTAATAAATTTTTGATTGCTGTATTTATGTTTTTTATATAATTACCTTTAATTTATATTTACTTAATTATTTAATTGAATTGAATATTTTATCTATAATTGCATTTAAGTTAAAACTCATTTATTTCCTTATATCCTCTGATCTCAGATGTTCTGATCTTGAGCTACAAAACTTGAACAGAATCTTGTGAGGTTGGTTGGACCATGAGAATAGCGTTGGACAGAGTTTATCTATGCTTCTTCTTGTCCTCGGTCTTTGATTTTTTGATTAAGAAGAAACTTTCCATTATCCCATTTCATTCCATCCGTTTTATAGTTTCCATAATTCAGAAAATGATAAATGTTCTTCCTCAACATTTTTCCATCAACAAAACCAAGAATCATAAATAAAACATGTTCGGATTTGAACAACTGTATTTATTCTTATCAATTTCGATTACATCTGTCGACGTTTTGAACTCAAGGTTTACAGGTCATCATCAGGACTAAAAACCAACATAAATATTATGAACGTCTATTTTAAAGTTCGGTTATCAACATATACTAATAACATTGCAATGATCAAAAAATGGTGGAGCTTTGATCCTTATCAATAATGTAAGTAAGTAAATGATATTTTTAGGGGGAGAGGGTTACTCTCCGGCGTGACAATCGTTTTTCAATAGTTTAGACACTAAAATGAAATAGTCGTTAAGTAAAAATGTATTGGTATGTTTTATGAAATGCATACATGCAGTGAATAGAATATTCGTTTATTCAAATAAATAGCGCCACGTAAAATAATAAAATAAAATGTTAGTTATGCTCAAATATTGCGTAACAATAATTCTCTCAAAATGGCGTTTATAAATTATCAATTTACTTCTCGAATAATTATTAATAAAATTTACTTACAGTTTCTGTTGTGGTTTCCTCACAAACGTATTTTATAATTATTCTTATTTTCGCGCACAGTGATCTTATTTATTGATGTAGATTCATTTTTATTTACCTAGATCAATAAACTTGTTACCGAATAATTTTAATCTCCTCCATTCGTAAAGAATTCTTCTCAAAAGAATTGTTTAATTTGTTATCAAATACTGACTACTAAATACTGTAAGGCCTCATGTCTAATTATTTAATTATTGCCCCGTTACTACAATCGACACCCTAATTTTAATAATTTTTATTTTTAATAGATGAATCGTTAATGTGCAATCAACACAATCATGAATCACTTGAACCCAAGTCCTTTCCTTGCCACCAGAATCCTTCCAATTGCCATCCAAATCTAGAAAATATATGGAATTGTCAACACGAATCTTCGAATGAATATCAAGGTATTGGCGAATCGAGGCATAACGAACCGTACCAACCACATAAATCATTTCTTGAACATGAATCTCAACAAGAAGCCAGACCACGAAAAAAATTTTGGTTTGGTCACAGAGGCGGTAGTAGATTTAGTTATGTTAAAAAGAATTCTTCATTAGATATATCTTGATATATTTATTTTATATTTACGTTGAGTTATTTACAAATTTTTTGTATATTTTACACCAGAATTATCCACGTAACATAAATAAAACAAATATTTTATATATGTATTTTTGGGAGGCTACCAATGGAGGCATTCTTAAATGCATTTCTACATTCAATATTTAAACAAACGAAATTTTTAGCAACCGTATTTTGTATACTATTTAAAATTCGATTACCAGGAGAGTAGTGGTCAGCTTGAAAAAAAAAGCTTGAAAAACAGAGGAACATTAGGGATTAATAATACAAACTCAAGTGTTCTAACTCCAAAGAATTTTATTTTTATTTTATTTATATTGCAACAATAATAACTCAAAAATGTTAATGGCACTACTTAAATTTTGATCTATACTGTGTCAATTGGTTTCTAACAACGGTGGCATATCTTTCTATATCATTTTTTTTAAGAAACGAAGGTAATTTAATAGGCCACAAATATTTGGTACACAAAATCCCATTAGTAATCACAGCCAAGCTCATTAGTGTTATATAAATGGGGTTTAAAACAATAAAATTAAAATACATAAAACTTTAATACTGATTAAAATTTAGTTTTCACAAATTAAATTTTTTTTAGTTACCCTAGTCGATAGTTAATTTCGTTACAGCGTCTTTGATATAATCTGCCACTAAACATTATCCGAGTTTTTTCTTAATAAGTTGCGATAAAAATCTTTCAATTGATAATGGGTATTTGAGAAGACCTATTTGTTATGGTGCTGATAGAACTGTATTAAATGATTTATCTGCTATTACATCATAATATTGGACAACAGAAACGACAAAGAATTCGGAAACAAGTAAAACCACAAGGGTCTACCAACTAGGGCTGTGCGTATACAGAAGTAGACACTGAATTCACAGAACGATCTGGATATGACAAATAGGAATGATATCTAAACAGTATTATCACTTGTAATTTTGGGATGGCTTGGTGCGTATCCAGCTTTGATTACACTGTGAATAATTGGAATGAATAAGATTCGTCCGGTCCAACCATGACTTCTTCACAAGAATAAAATGTGTGATCAATGGAAACAGCGAAATAATTATGGAGAACCACGGAGGGAAGCGTGGCTCGTATTTATCGTACAGTGGACCGGTAAAAGGAGGGTGTAGCTGATGGCTTATCACCTGAACCACAATAATAATGTGCTGAAAGTCTTGAGCACTATTTTATATTGGGGTTAGGCGTGAACAAATAAAAGAGTAGTTTACTTTTAAGTTAGTATAATGAAAACTGTTTAACTGATCTACTACAGTATTGCAATAATTCAGATAAATGTTATTATTAAAAAAAATAATAAAGGAAATAAAGAGTGACGAACTAAATATGATTGTACGTATTTTATTGTATTATGTTTCTTCAGCTATGAGTACGGTTCTGGAATAAAGCTTCTCTTCTGAAGCAACGGCGTTGAAGTTGCAATTGTCGACATTAACTGGATTAAATAAATGAACCTTGTTTGAATAATACGTGGATGAAGGTCGAACCGAGCATTGGCAGATCTAGAATTTCATCGATGCGCTGTTGGAGTAGGTTGTGGATATTCACTAATAATTTGCGTTAACGGAATGAATTTGACTAGTGCCGACGTAGTACTTAAACTGGCGTCGGTGATGTCCTTGCACTCTCGAATGATCGGTGCTTTCTAGATAAAGTCTTCTTCTCGTGTTACTCTGCATATCTTTCATCAATGTCAATGATAATGGGAAAATAGTATGAGAATAAGAGTAGAAGAAAGTGATAATTATTTGGCAATCGAAAGATTCGGCAAAAGATATGTCGTCTGATACTTTTTGTTTCGTAGAAGTTGCATTTTATTTTGCAGAATTGTAAATTACTTATTTTTTTATTCGTAGATTTAATATGTTGATTGCATATTTGAAAATTTACTATAGCGCTTTAAGATCAGATCAACGGATGGATACGATAGTTCTCGCGGATCAAAAGAAATTGATTGAGTCTTATTTCAGAATTAAATCTTTGGACGGGCGCGAATGGGTTCTCGCAGCACATCCAAAGACAACTACTCAAAAATTGCGCCTGAGGATCACTGGACTGGATGGCTCCTTTTATGCGAATTTTCTGGATCGGTTGAGCTGTGGCGTCTTGCCTAAGCCGATGGCTTTCGACGGCGTCTTCCGCAAAAATGGTGGTTTGAAAGAAGCCTCTGCTACAAAATTTTTAGGAAGGTTATACTTCCGACCAATCAAAAATTTCTGCCTGATACGTTAAGAAAATTAAAGATCAAACTTGCATTATTTTGTTGACGGTTATCTAGTAAAAAATGGTTAGTGGTTTTTAAATGGTGGTGGGTCACATCAGTATCGCATCGTAAACGCCTGTTTAAATCTGTGCATGTATCATCCAATCAGATTTGTTGAGAGCCAAAAGGGTAAAAATCTTACCCATCATTTCGAAAATTTGCTGGATGAAATACTTGTCGAAAGAAATATTCACCGACAAACGAAACCGGTTACACCGTTATTTTAAAAAGATAAAAAAAGAAATGTCGT
>WYDF02290826.1:0-11273 GCA_009867245.2 Adranes taylori
AGAGCACAAAACCGAAACGATTGAAAAAATTTGAAGGAGGCCTACATCCTGCAGTGGATAGAAAATGGCTGATGATGATGATGATGAAAGAAGTTTGGTGGAGATGCCGTTCTTGCGGTGTATGGGCCTATTCCAGCTGCACCGCATGCTTTTGATATGTTTGGAATAAAAATAATCATTACGTAGTAACTTTCTATTGGTCGATTTTACCCTTTTTGTTTTTCTAATTTTTAAATTGTAATTATAAAGAATAATATCATAATTATGTCAAATTTATCAGAAAAAATTTGATTTTAAACAGTTTTCTAATTAGAAATGTTTGTACAAACCAAATGCGTCTAAATTAAGTCAAAGACCTTAAGTAGTCGATATTCCCCACACGCTACCCTATTACATAATTAGGCCGCTACAGTTTTAATATATTTAAAAAAAGCAAATGTCAATCAAGGAGAAAGTATCTTAGATCATTTCAGCCAAAAATAATGTCCATTTGAATGAGAAAATATGCAAATAACTATACGAAAACAATGATACGAAATTCATGTTCAATCTCGTGCTTTATATAATATGTTTTGCCGCACGATAAAAACTTGTTATACTCAAATAATCCGCCGAAGATAATAATTAAGTAATTTAATATCCCTTAAAATAAAAATTAAATTATAATAATTATGAACATAATAGAATTGAAGTTTCCATGCAACATAATTGCTCGAATTATCTGCTATAAACAATGAAATTAATTTTACACCTTATAATACCTCTCTCTATACGATTATGACATGTATATAATTAAAAAGCGGTTTTAGGTTTGGTAAAATGAACTTATATCATAGTGTCATCCAGATTAAAAATTTTAATTTCGAACTAGTTCCATTGTTGAACATGTTTTGCATTACACATACGTTCGTGGCTATTTTTGTTAACGAATCAATTAACCATCTGTTACATGCGTCCAATGAATGTATTAATTGTGTAATTCAATTTATGAGCAATATTTTAACGCTGTTTTATTTTTCAAAATTATTGTTTCATATTTAATCGTTAATCTTTTCAGTAAAAGTCTAATCTTATACGAGATCATTGGATTAATACAACAATTTGACAAACCCTAAATTGGATACATACGTATTTGAACTACGTAATTAAACGACTCTCCAAAAATCCAATAGCTAATATGGCATAAATTATTCCTAGAACTCCAAAAGTTTCTTTTTTTCCTCATTATTTACTAATAATAAATTTTGAAGTTTTCAATTTTGGGACTAGCTAGAGCATCCATCGCATAGGCCAAAATATACTATCTGGAACATTCATCTTAAAAACATCAAATTTCTAGTTATCAAGATGCAGTATTAACCTGGCGATACTAAAACCGTAAAAACAAGTTTCTCGTGGACGAATAAAAAATTGGAAGGGCCCTATAAATTTATGTAAATTTAGTCAGATTTGAAAAATGCAGAGAATTTCCCAAGATATTATAGAGAATTAATAAAATACTCCCAATACCTTCAACATTTTTGGAATAACATTTGAAAATAAATTTTTGGACATGGCATGAAACTGATACCAATCTTGAAGATTAGAGTAACGCTACAGGCTAACATTATCTCATACAGTAGAAGTAAACAATAGTTTGTTAGTTTAATTCGAAATTATTTTGGTCCTGAAATTAGGCCACATGCAGAAGATATGCCAGATTTGGACAATATAAAAATGCATACACATGCTGAGAAGAGGTAGGGTTATGAATGTGGAAAAGACGATACTGATGGTGTGCAGAGATAGCAAGACAGACCTGTTGCAATAGATCGAATGTATGAAAAAAATATAAATAACTAGGATACATGTTAAAGAATAATGGGTTCTAGATATGAGATGATAAGGAGAGTGCAGAGGTATATGAAGAAAAGGTGACTGGAAGTGAATGCGTAGAATACAAGAGTGATTGTGTGCAAGGGAGGAGGGAGAGATAGCAAGAAATATGTATTTAAATTAGGAGAGAAGAGTATTGAGGTGCTTAAGAAATATAAGTATCTGGGATATATGTTGATGAAAAGTGGTGCATGTTTGGAGCATATTAGTACGATAGTAAAGAAAGCAAGGGGTGCGATGGAAAGGCTGACAAAAGTATGGGAATGGAGGTTTGGTGATTCAGTTAAGATGAGGATGATGATTATGGATGTGTGTGAGAAGAGTGTAATGATGTATGAGGCGGAAGTGTGTGAAATAGAAATGATTGAGATGATGCAGGCTGGATGGATAAAAAGGATGCTTGGAGTTGATAGGACAACGCCATACGAAATAGTGCTCCAAGAAAGTGGATTATAAGTTGGTTATCTGGTGTAAGAAAGATGGTGAATTTTGAAAGAAAGAGACAAATGCTGAGAAGTAAGAGAGGAACGCTAGGATAAATAGGAGCAGGTTGAATAGTAGATACGAATGGATAAAGGTGAAAGAAGGAATGACAGAGTCCTTAAGATCAGGAATGAGCATGAAAGAAAAATAGATGATCGTTGGATTCAAGTATGGAAGTGAGGAGCGAGGATACAGGTATTGGATGAGAGAACAAGAAAGAATGTGTAGAGTATGTGGAAATGGTGAAGAGATTTGGTGATGTATGGGACATGATGGGCATAGAAAGAATATAATGGGAAAAGTGATTAAAGAAATTAAGGGAAAATGGAGATAGAGGTAGTATACGTGAAAAGGGTTACTAGAAGAGTGTGGAGATAAAAGGTAATCAATACAAGGAAGACAGTTGAATAGAGAGATTATGGAAGATGGAGGAAGAATATGAAGGGGAAGAATTTTAGGGCATGAAAGGCAAAGAGGGAAGAAAAGAGGAAAAAGAAGAAAATTATAAGAGTACTTCTCCGGACTTAGCATTCCCTTCACTTAATATAGGTTAAATTAAGGTAGGAGTTTTAATGATTTTAAATTTAAATTTTTGGGTTTTATAAATTACTGATTATGTTAGGGGTTTATTTTAGGTTTATAATAGTTTTAGTATTAGGAATAATAAGTTAAAATGGAATTTTGTATTACCTATAAGAATGTAATAAATAGTTTGTCAAATAAAGGTTGTTATTATTATTACCTAGGATTCATGTTAAAGAATATTGGGTTCTGTAATGAACATTGGAAAGAACACTTCCCTGAACTTCTGAATCCTACCCAAGCCAGGAAAATCATGGGATCACGCAAGAGGATCAGATTACGGGAGTTGAGCTGAACCTCGCCATCAAGAAGATGAAGTTGGTAAAAGCGCCAGTACACGACAAGATCACGGCTGAGATGATCCGGCATATAGGAGATCGAGGAGAAAAGCTTCTGCTACAAGTATTTCAGCTCATTCCCAAGGAGTGGGAAGTGGCTGTTATTATGTCGATCTTCAAGAAGGGTGACAACAGAAACCATCGAGGAATATTCCTGCTCAGCATCCCGGGCAAGTTATACTCAGAGATACTTGAAATGAGACTCTGGACACAATGCGAAAGACATCTGAAGCAATCCCAATGCGGTTTGCTCCAGATGGACGAATAGGAGTATGCACAAACTGATATTCTCCCTGAGGCAAGTGGCCGAGAAGACGATTGAGTGCGCTAAGGAGGTACACTTGGCATACATCGGGCATTCGACAGAGTCCCATGGAAGGTGCTCAAAACGCGTGGTGTCAAAAACAACATGATCCACGCTATTCAAAGCTTCTGCACTACCTGCAGAATCTATGTGAGGACGGCAGGGGAGAAGTCTATGGAATTCACGACCAGCTCAGGTATAAGACAGAGACAGCCTCTCACCCTACCTCTTCATCTTGCGCATGGATGATGTCATCAAAAGCGCAAAACGAAACAATAAGACAATCAGTGTTGGCAATTGGAAAATGCAGCATGTCCAAATGTCTGAAATGGCATTCGCTGATGAGTCGCTCTCCTTGCGAGGACTAGTTCTCAACACCAACACAACCTAAACTTGTGGAATAGAGAAATGGAGAAAAGACAGTCACTATCAATGTGGCAAACATTGATAGTGGTCTTGGCAAACAAAAACCAAGACCATGGTAATTCCCAGGAATAAGAAGAAGCACAACATCCGATTGAAGGGGCAAATACTTGAACAAGTAGAAGACTTCAAGTACCGGGTGTCACAACCAATGAAGAGGAAAGAATGAGCCTCAAGATGAACAAGAGGCTAATTAGTGCTGCCAAACTCTTCTTTGCGATCAATTGCGGATTCCTCACCAAAGCAGAAGTCAGCAAAAAGACGGCAATCTATCGATCGACGTACATTCTAACGCTTACCTACAGCAGCGAGTCGTGGACACTCATCTCCCGACACCAGAGCTAGCTGCAAGAGATGAGGTACTTGCGGAAAATTGAGAAGAAGACGAGACGAGACAGGGTACAAAATGCGACCATCAGACAGAAACATGAAAATTCAGCCACAGAGGACTAGCATCGAGCAAGGCCAACTGTGATGGTTTGACCACGTCAAGCGAATTGTCGACACCATGATGCTAGGGCAGGCCCCGTGTTAAGTGGAGGCACACGGGGCCACAGGACAGGAGGCAATCAAAGTTCGCCGTGGAAACCTGCGACAAACCACGGTGTTGTCACAGGCTAGGACCAAATGGTATTCCTTTGTGAAAACCTCAAAACAGCAAGATAGAAGAGGGGGCGATTAAGCTAAGTAAGTAATGAACATGTGCAGATCGTTGAGAAAGAAGCCAAACTTGCTGCAGAGAGAGAGTTAGGTATGTTGCTGGTAAGAGAGATTTTGCGATTTTGTGAAAATCAGACTTGGTTATGGATGTTTGTATAAAGAGCATAATGATGTTGGATCGAAAGAATGGGCTGTAAGAGAAAAGGTAGAAATTGTAGGAGTGCAGAATCGATATGTGCAGATTTAAAACAATTTGTCAAGCGAAATTGTTTTAAATGAGTTAGCTTAATTTTTGAACGTTGGGTGACTGGTTTTTTAACATGGTAAAGGATGAATGGAAGGTGATGAAGGATCAAGAGCAGAGAGTGGTAATATGAGGATTGCATGAATGAATTTAAAAGAAACCTGAATAGGAATGAATGGGAAAAGGAAAGGAAAAGAGCTTATAAAAGGATTGGATGGTCGATGGTGTTTTGGGAAAAGAAGATGAATGAAGAACTATGAGTGATTAATGAATTAAAGTAAAAAATAAAAGACATTGAGAAACAGGAAAGAGAAGAGAGGATAAGAGCTACTAGACTTAACAAAAAGTACAAGTATAAGATGTTGATAGGTAGGTTTAGATGTGAGAGAGGAAATAGGTATTGGATAGATGAAGGTATGACAAAATGCAGGATATGTGATTTGGAAAAAGAAAATTGGAAGCATTAGGTCAATGGGTGCGTAGGGATATCTTGAATTGAAAAAAAGAGGTAGAAGTAGCAAGAGTTTGGGAATTGTGTTTTGGGGAAGGAGGGAAGAGGTTGAAAGTGATGAGGAAAGTATATGAAATGCTAAAAAGGATATGGATAACTGGAAAATAGTACGGTTGCGGATAGAGGGACAAAATATACATGGGAAACGGAAAAGAGATAAGATGGGATTGAAGGAAATATAATAGGTTTTTATTATTAATTCAATTTTTTTTTATTTGGATAAGAGATAAGGTGGAGGAAAAAAGAATGTTTAATTATTATTATAGTTGCTGACATTATATTTTTCGTCTGTTATATGTTGAAATTAAATTATATGTTTAAGCCAATCAAGGTTTATGTATAAAAAAATGCAAATATTTTCATTTGTCATTAAAGAACAATGAAGACGCTATAGAGGCTGTCATCCAAAAACTCACTTAGAAAACCTATAAAAGGCCACGATAAAGTACAGAGGTGTTCTATATTCCACACTTTCCAATGCGCAAGCACACACTTACAAAACCTGTGAACGAAGAATACTTCAAAAAATTCACAGGTTACACTTCCAATTTCCAAGTGTACTACTATATGCAATTTGAACACTGCTCTGCTGAGCCTATCACTAAAATCGTCTAAAATCTCTCAAATCTAAATGTACCTAATTCGACAACCCACCAAAATCTTCGTTCCGAGTGGAAAGCAAGTTATCAAAGAAGCAAACTGATCCTTTCGTCATCCACCAGCTCAAATTCTTCCAAACATGCAGGAACAGTCTGAGTATCTTCAAGATATCCTTGAATCAATTTCCCTTTCCTTTAGATGGTCCTATTGCCTAGATAAAAAAATTAAAAAATACAAAAAAATCAAAAACAACACCTTTTCACACTAACTACTTCTATTTTGTTTAAGTTGATTCCATTCAGGTCAACATTTACACACTTGCGTAGAAATGCTAGTTGCAAGTGTGTAAATGCAATAACTACTAAGCAAAAGCAATAACTACTTCTAACAACAAGAACCCTTAATTAACCAAAATTTCCTTCAGTTGATCATGCTATGGCCAAGGTTTTCTTTGACTGTAAAACAAATGCTACAACATATATCTTGCCTGCAAGCTATTTGCTATCACAATATCTACAATTTGCTCACTCACTACCATATCCAGACTGAAGAGGATGATGAATCCTAAAGTCTCCTTCAATCAAATTCTCCAATCTCCTCATCTACACAAGTTTAACGGGAGTAGAGTTTTAGTCAAATAAAAATTCCACTGTTGGATGCATCGTGCATCCTTCGGTTTTTTTTTTTGAAAACAAGAAAAAACGAGCCCATACACAAACAAATTTGTACCTCTGAAATATTTTTCTGTATGATTTTTTTACTACACTACAAATAATCCTTGTCCATCAAATTTACGTGAACATTTGCAAAAATCAAACTACAGTCACGTATGTTTAGTGATTGAGTGTTTTCATACAACAATAATTTCAGCATTTCGCCCATGCCACTTGGCACTATTTATGAAATTCCGAGTGACGAAATGGAGAATCATTAAATTTAATTAGTAGTAAACTACTTGATAGGACTTGGGCTACATGGTGGTAGTAAGACCGCATCCGATGCAAGAAACAGAGTTTGGCCAAACGAAAAACTAATGGAGAAATAAGACAAAAACAAGTAACTACAAATGACAAGGATACGTTCGTCTCTACTTTCCACCGCAGAATAGAAAAACAGTTGAGGTTAGGTCAGAAAACGACTAAATTGGACGTATAAATTCAGAGTTTTTGTTGAAAGGTACAGGGAGATTTGTTTCATATTGACTGCTGAAAGAGGACTAGTAAGAATAGTACAAAGTTGCAGAACTGCAAAGAGGATGGGCAATCATTTTATAAAAGACCAAGCGAACAATTCAATTAAAAAGAAGAAATGGTCGTAAGATCAACACATAAATGTCTTACAAGATCGGACACTTTCCGATCCAGATTTAAAGTTTGTGAGGAATTTTAAAGAAAAAGTTAAGCAAAACATCTCTCAAGAGCTGAAACTCTTTTGAAGCAGATTACTAAAGTTTTGAACTCAAAGAACAATAGTAGCGGTGCTCAGATGTTTGTTCAAAATAAATGATTGTTTTTGACTAAAACTTATTAGATCACAATGTTAAAATTGATACAAAAATATTAGATAGTTTCTAAGCACTAAAACTTACTTTTTAAACGCCAGACGAAGCAGGAAATCAAGCAACACTTTACTTTAAATTCATAACAAACCAACAAACACAATTTATATCCATTAAACAACAAATGTTATCCTTTGAATAATGTTAAATTCTAACAACAATAGCCACAAATTATAAAACAGCTTATCGTAAAACATAAAACGTGAAAATAATTAATTTATAAGACGCACGAAAATAAATTAACCGACCATATCTAAATGCATATCTAAACTGCCGGTATAAAACTACACATAGCATATTTCTGCTATTAAAAGCACAGCAGCTCGTGGACTGTTCTTGACATGCGCTCAGTATCCACAGCAACTACTATACAGTTTGCAGTCTGCTGATGCTTACGATGCAGCATCTAGGCTAAGCGCACACCGAAAGTTAATATAATAATAAAAATTAAATTAATGGTTCAAAGTAAGTGACGCGTTTCGAGATCAAGTCATTAGACTAACATTTAATGCAGAGAAAAATTAGAAAACTAACTATTCAGTCTTAAATATAATATGGTTCAAATTTATTTAAATATTAATGAATTAAAACAAAGTGTACCAAAAACTCCATGTATATTATAAGTTTATATCAATATCTCCAGCCGGTGATAGATGACAATATTTACGCAGCTGTGAGGATTGAACTTGGCATGTTTCGGCGAAACTATTACACCTTCGTCAGGAGAACTTTAGTCTTTATGCCATTGTGACAAAATTAATGTCTTGAAAATTTGTGTTTTTGGGAATTTTTTTTAATTTACTAATTAAATTTAAAAAATTTAACTATTTTACTATTTTGTTAGCGAAAGCTAGCTTGATGCTTAAGAAAATTTACATATTTCATTTTACACTATGTGTACGCCATGTTTGAACCTGTACTAACAGCAATGATTGAACTGTAGTACAATTGAGAGGAAGGAGAGAAAAGAGAGCAAAACATCCCCAGCATTCAATCTATCTCTTAGAAACTCTGGCTCCCGATTTTATCTCGAATTACCTTAAACTCATTACTATCTTTTTCATAATTGCAAATCGTCTCCTGTGCGCCACAACTCTTCCAATTTTTAGTCAAATTTCTATATTCCTTATCCGATTTTTTCCACACATCCTGCATTTTCTTTCATCCTTCCTCGTCCAATACCGGTTCCCCCTTTCCTCGCTTCCAAACCTAATTCTAACAACTGTGATATTCTCATTTGGTAGTCATTTACTTCAGTTAACATTTTAAACTAATATATTATACTACGTTTAAAATTATTGCCAGAATGCACTTTTCCATTCCATATTATTTTTGCACATTCCGCTATTATGAAACTAATTCTTTTTATTTGCAACGAAACTATTCCTATTGTAATTTTTATCTCCCGCTGTTCATACCGCTTCCCTGATAGATTTACAGTAACGTGCGCGAACAATCAATTTCAAATCCTTACTATTTAATTCCGAGATAAAAGAATTTATAGTTACATTTTCGTTAGCTCTATACAATATTTTTTGCGTTTCCCCATTATCTTAGTGAGATATAGTGGATTTACTTAGCAGTGCTTCTCACGCAGTGCTTTTCATGCATAACAGTGCTTTACGGGTCGATGGAAGTCTAAAATGTTGGCATTGAATTAGTTCACACATTTGCTTCATGTAAGAATGTCACCATATGTCGTTGACTACATTTGTTATAAACACAATTAATCAATTAATCATCAATATATTAATTATAAAAACTAAGACCTTAATGTTAAATGCCAATATTATAATGAATTAGAGGAATAATCCCACTACGCAGTTATTCTCCCAACTTTATATCTAAGTACATTTTCCCACTATCTTTTTCATTATCCATAATCCTCTCGTACGATCATATACAACTAGTCCAATTTTCGGCAAAACTTCTTTCTTCCTCATCCCATTCCAAACCTTTACATTCCTTAAACCAGTGCTCCCATTGTTCCTCTGTTTTCACATATTCTACATATACTCCTTCTTCATCAAATAACGTGTACATCTTTCCTCGTTCCCACACCTAAATGGTAGAACTATATTTAGTTCTATTTCCCATTTTCACTGAAGTAGCTTAGTTCGGGTAAAGCTTTTACAAGAAATAAGCTGAACGATTCCTCGACACTAGAAGGATTTTTGGTAGTCGAAAACGTAGAGGTGGACATCTTTTAACCACAGATTCTCAAAAATTGAAAAATGACTCTCGTGTACCCTAACCGACCACAAATAAGTAATTTATTAAAAATATATTTACAATATGCCTCAAAAATTTACTAAATAAATAACTTCAATATACGACAGGTTTTAACTTACGCATACGTAGCGTTGTCGGTATTCCACAGCATTCTATACTGCTACAAGTATACTACAGGATTATTTAAAGGCATCTATGCAGAGGATGGATCATTTTGAATATATAATTTTGAAACAGAACCCAAAACTTCTCTAAATCATCTCAAGATAATTACAGGGGCTGCTCGAGACAAAATGTTCACAAGTGTGTGAAATTTCTGATATTCTATTGAAATCAACGACAAACCTACCAACCGTTTGCTAGAAATTGTTGGTCTTAGTAGTTCTTGATGAGTTCAAGTTTTGAAAAACTTTGTTCTCCGTAAGTACTTTAATATTTCTATTGGTTCCCTTAGATAGCGTCAAGCTGCAAACATTAGACGTGTCAGACTACCGTTTATTTAGAGTGGGTTTTGAGCAAACTATTGACACATTCTAAAAAAAAACCATCCTGGACCCCAGTTCGACATTGACAGATTTGTTTGCAGTACCTACGAAAAGAGCGCTACTGTGCATAACGCCACCAGTGGTTTTAGAAAGGCTGGAATTTTTCCGTATAATAGAAATTTATTTACCGATCACAGATAAAATAGAATATTCAGTTTTAAATAGTGACAATGCTGCAATGACCGAAAGTTATGAAAATGCCGCAATGCCTGTCGAAACACATGACGTTATTAAGAAAAAAACGCAGATTAACAAATTAAAAGAACTTCATTTGAATCTACAAGTATAAATTAATATAAACTAAAAGAACAAAAATACTCTGACAGCACCCGAACAGAAAGAAAAATATAAAAAACATTCAAAAAAATAATAATAAACCAAACAACCGAAAATATTACGACAAAAAAAATTTAAATAAAAAATAAAAAACTATGTATTGCTATTTCCAGGGAAGAAGTGATTAGTCATGCCGAATTTCAATTTTTGTCTCTTACTTCTTTCTCCTTCCGTTTATTTCCTCCACTATTCTCACTATTATTTTACTCCCTTTCCCACTCTGCCCCAAATACTCCCCAATTCCCCGCTTCCTCCCTAGACCATCTAATCATTTCACATTCATTCACCCAATGCTCCCAACTTTCCTCCATACCACCACATATCCTAATCATTGCAATCATCTTTTTCTCTTTCATACTCCTATTCGACTCCAAATACTCTGGTAGCGCTCCTTCCACTTGTATTTCCTTAAGCCTTCCGTTATACCTACTTCCTTTTATTTTCTCCCTCCTCTCTTGCTTTTCCACATCCATCATCGTTCTCTCCACTTCCATTTCACTTACCCCCCCCCCTCTTATCACCCCTTCCCACCCTTCTCTCCCCCCCCTCCCCGCCCCTCCCTCCCCCCCCTCTCCCTCCCGC
>WYDF02290837.1:0-16283 GCA_009867245.2 Adranes taylori
TCAATATATTACGTAAAGTATAACATGGAAATAGTCAAAACTATAATTAAAATTGAAGTATGAGATCATTCATGTATGTTGATATGTGTTTGGGTAATCATTATATCAATTTGTTATTTGTCTGATACTATATACTTATTTCTCTATTTCTCAAGCCATTCCTTGCGTTTCTTTTGAAAGATATATCGTCTTGTTTCCATTTTGATCTCTTTGGGATATTGTTATATATCTTTGCCGCTTAGAAGTACGGACATTTTCATAGTATGTGGTTTGCTTATGTCTTCGCTGCTTCTTGTACTGTATTGATTTATGTCACCGTTTTTAACAAATATTTTTTGGTTGCCTGTACACATGCCATGTGACATTGAGACATATGCCATGAGGTCGAACATTGTGAGTATTATGTTTTCCTTGAATAATGGCTCACAGTGTGCTTTGTACATAAACGGTATGACTATTTTTTGTAATAAGAATACTGCATGACTGGCTTGTGAGCTTCCCCAATACATGATTCCATAGATAATGATTGATTCGAAGCATGCGTGATATGCTATTTTCAATATTTCCTTACTGACCACCGGTTACGGACATTTTATCATATAACAAGCAATACTTAACTTTGGTAATATGCTGTTTACATAATTATCCCATTTTAAATTGTGGGTGATATGCAAGCCCAGATATTTTACTTTACTTCGCAGTGGTTGACTTCGATTATTCTTCCATATCAGCGTGGTAGATGTATGTTTAGATGCAGAGAATTCTATCACGCTCATTTTTTCTTCGTTTAGAGTTAGCCCGACTTTTTAGCACCACTTTTCTACGTCCATTAGTCCTTTTCTCACTGTGGTGTTTATGTTTTCCTTTTCAATTTTTATAATGAAATTAATGCTAGGTCTCTTAGGTCATATTACAAGGTTTATTGTTTTTACTACCTCTTCTGGTAGAGTATTTATTAATATGAGAAATAGTAGAGGTCCCACAGTACTCCCTTGCACTATCTCTGTATTTTGTGTCGTAGGAAAGATATTATGTTGGTATTAATTCCCTCACATGATGTATAATGCTTAGGAACGATATAATCCATTAATTTGCGATTCCATGTATTCCAGATCTTTTCATTGCTTTTAATAGTACTTGTTGCTGTACACAGTCAAATGCCTTTTTCATATCATAAAAACATCCTAGGGTTTGATTTTTCTTTTCAACATTTGTGTATATGCTTGTTAAGAAATCAAACATTGCCGTGCTCGTGCTTTTACCTTTAATGAATCCATGCTGTGTATCAGATATGAAGCCTTTTTTTATGTAAGAAAGATAACTATTTTTTGGCGAAAATTAATTTGTAGATTTTTCCAAATCCTGATTGAACCGCTACAGGTCTAGTTTTCCATTAGTTGTGGACCTGTTTTTTAAGTATTGGTACTATTTTGGATGTTTTAATCTCTCTGGGAATACTACCTGTATTAGCGATCTGTTGATTGCATAGCACGATGGTTCCACAATGCAGCACATATATTTTCTTATTATACTGGCCGGTATATCATCGTATCCGCTAGATGATTTATGCAGAGACTTGTTAACTATATGTATAATTCTATTATAGATGCTATAAACATACTGTGTGTTATACTATGCTAAATGTTATCTTGTCTACTGATGCCTGGAATTTTCCAGTCATTTCATCTATTTTTTCAATGAAGAAGTTATTAAATTCTGTCGCATTCTTTAACGGGTTGTTAGATATTTCCTCTTCAATTTTGAGTAAATTGGTATATTTCTTTGCATTGGGTTTTATCATCTTCCATACCTCCTTTATTTTGTTGGAGGACTTTATTATGCAATCACCATTATTTTGTCGTTTGAATGGCTGCAGTAAAACTCTGTGATGTGCCTTTTGTTCGTGTATTGCTGTTTTACCTGTTGGTTATCACTACTTTTGCTTAGCAAGCATAAACTATTTAAATGTTCTTGTGAAAGTTTTATTTCATTGGTGGTACAGTGTTTTCTCAGGTTTTCCGCTTTTTGCTTTCTTGTGATGGGAAACATCACAAGAAAGCAAAAAACGTTAAAGCAGTGTAAAAATTCACCATAAAGTGTGTCAAAGCACGAATTTGCGTCGGTTTGATTTATGACGTCTTTCCAGTCGCATTGGCTTGGTAAATTTTGAAATGTATGATGATTTTCTGTATTGAAAATTCTCCTTTCATTATATTCTTTAACCTTACATGTGTTATCCAGTGTGATCTTAATTGGATAGTGATCAGATATTGAGAACTCTAGTACTCTAGCCAATATGTATTCTGTGTCCAGTTTAATATAGAAATTATCTAGTTCTGGAAGTATTATTTGTAATTCGTGTTTTTAAAAAATCTTTTCATTCATTTAAAAATTCATTGTAGGAATGTCCCGGAACAAAAAATTTTTGGTCAATTTTTTGTATGTTGCTCTTCTGAACAATATATGTAAATAGTTTTGACAAGTGTTTATTTTTGTTTTGGAAGGCGTAGGAATCGTTGTAGGCAATCACTTTTGTTATTACTGGAAATAAACTTTATAAACTTCAAAGTAAATAAATATTTATTTACTAAATTGGAAATAAAATTATTTAAGGCTCACCTTAAGCAAATAGAACCCAACTTCTTTTGATCCTCGCGATGCCATACTCTCCATACGTACTTGTAAAGCTTATAATGTGTCAGATCTTATATACATAGATTATAAGTCCATAGCTGCCGCAAATAGCAAATAGTATTGGCCGGTAGCAAAAATAGCAAATAGTATTGGCCGGTAGCAAAGGAGTGGGCTATGGTTGTTGGACATTTAAACCTATAACGTCGATCTTCTTTGTATTCACTTCCTTGTCAGCTTGAAGGTTGATGCAGTTCAAGTTCCTCATCGGGATTGTTGTTTGATGCACCTGTCGTACATCTAGACATATTTTTGATTACATTGTTCAACTTGTCGCATGTATTGCAAGTGACTGACTTTGGATGGTGGAATCGCTAATTAAATTCACTGTTGAATATATTGCCGCGTAAGGGAAAGGGTTAAAGTAAATGTGATTTGCAAGAAGCAGGTTACCCTGAATTTTATAAATTATATTTCAATAAAATTTTCTAATGCTTCAAACTATATTCTATTAAAAATAAGTCTTGGAAATTCTGAGAAATCTGACAACACCTGCATCCGATGATTCATCGTTTGATTGTACTCAGTAAAATTAGAAGATTCCAGTTTGCGGAATTGCTAGTTAGCGAGGGATATAAAAGTTTTTTTCCTACGTCGGCTGGATGATTTAAAATTAGTATGTCATAGAAAGTCATTTTTATTAAACAGTTCAACTTATAAAATATACTCTCAAAGTACAAAATGTAGAATTTTATCCTAATAGCAAACTAGTAACGTAAAACGACATAACTCAGCATCAATGTAGTTAACGCCCACTAATGAGCACTAAGAAAGCACCTAGATATGATAATAAAACCAAAATTATTAAAGAAAGCATACTCTTTAATACCTTATTTATACCCTATTATTTGTTTTCGTAGTTATTCTTTTAAAATAATTTTCTTAATAGGATTACGATTTACATCTCTGTGAAGAATGGCTAGCTGCAATTCGCTTAAAGTATCAAAATATTGAAGATGAACCAGAATACTGGGAGTGCCGAGCGGCGATAGAACAAACTAGAGGAAATTTTTCTCCCGCTGTTGAATTTTATCAAAAAGCTATAATAAACGGAGCGGATGTAAGTTATTATTTATCAATTTTTTAAGTTTTGCAGAAATATTTTGACAAATCTGTTAATTTGCCGTGAAAACAAAATTGTGCATTAGTATGTAAACTCGATTAAAAAATGTTAATTTGGAGTCAAAATATACTCCAAGATCCTTGATACTTTCTTCTTCAACCAAATTCATATTGTTTAATCTATAAGCATATGTGGTCTTTGTTGCTTTCTTGGAATATCTGACAACTTTACATTTGCTTACATTTAGGGGTAGTGTATTCCTCTCACACCATTCTTGCAATCTGTCTAAATCATCTTACAATTTATCACAGTCTTCTGGCCCCCTTATTATACGAAAAAAATTTTCCATCATCTACATATAATAGATTACTGGGTTATATTTTTCTGATAAATCATTAATAAACAACGAGAATAACAACGGTGCTAAGTTTCTACCTTGTGTAGCAACACTTGTTGGGACCAAATGGTGGGAGATGTAGCCCTTGTACTCGACTTGTAATACCCGATCCTTTAAGTACGATTTGAGAAATACTCATCCGTAGTAATTCAGTTTGTCCACCAGAATCGCATGATTCATCCTGTCAAAACGCTTTTGTGAAATTCATGTGTATCATATCTACTTGAAAACAGTTATCTAATTCATTGGATATCGTTTCAGTGAATTTCACTAGATTGGTGGCTGTTGATCTTCCTGGTACTTACATCAAGATGCTTTATCATTCGAACATGCTCAAAACTTAATAGTTTAGTTGGTATATCTAGATTATACAATTGTCTTATCAGATCACGTCTAGATCGTTGTGCACTAGTATGGAATCTGATATATAGTATTCAAATAAAAGCTATTGAAACGGTTCAAAGAAGGTTTCTGAAATATCTATCATCTAAGCTGGACGCTGTCTATCTACCACGAGGAGTTGATGATTTAGTTTTGGCAAGGAGGTTTAATTATAATCTGCTTAGGGCATCTGCTTAGCGTGCAGCTATTATATTCTGTCATAATCTGCTTCATGGATTTATTGATTCTCCTGGTTTATTAGGAAAACTATAAATAAACGCACTACGTATTGGCTCTAGACATCCGAAGCTATTCAGAACGAAACAATGTAAGTCTAATGTGTTACTGAAATCACCTATGCTGTTGATCGCCACATCGTGTAATGCAGTACACGAGAAGTTTGACATACATAATATTAAATTAAAAATATTTAAGTTATCACTTGTGGATCTGATATGATATGGTTAAAACACGTCATATAGAGTTATTTCATTTTCATTAATAATCGAAATAATCATCATTGTAATTGCCATTTTTCAATTCTACTTTTCTCATGTTATTATTAAGATATTTAGTTATATTAATTAATTTCAATGTATCCATCGGACTATGTTGTTTTTGAAATTTTAATCCACTATGTTTAAGCTGAAATATGTGAAGTATTTAATTGTGTAGTTGACATTGTATTTTAAGTACAACACTGTTTGCCTATTTTGGAGTTAATCCGTTTGGCAATAATAAAAAAAATTAATGTATAATCCGCTCGCTCTAGGATCAACACAATGTGTAGTAACGAGTTTTCGTCAGGTAGTACTCGAGATTCATTTTTCGATGGGATGTAATAGGCTATATCTTTACGTTTTTTATGTCTGATGGACCATAAGAATTTTCTATAACAGATATTGCTCTTGTATAAAACTGTGTATCTATTCTTTATTCGGGCTGATTTTTCAAATCCGGCCCAATATAATGATTAAGCTATTTGTAGATTAATAGAAATTGCAATAAAACTTTTATTTCGTGTCAGCAAGCATTAATTTTTATCCTTCATATACCATATACGTATGTAATACATGTAGGTATATGAAAGATATAGGTTTCTTGTATTGAAATTAATGCAATTCATTAATACGTATGTTAAAGAGAGGACCATAGGGAACAATTTTTCATATAAACATTTTTCTTCAAAAAATTAAAAGAATGCTCCATTTTTCGTGGAGGTGCGAATTTTATAGGCGTTGCCACGTTTATAATTTAACAAACTTTTTGAAATAGTTTGAGAACGATAACATATAGGATATTCGAATAAACTTTATTCTGTAGGTTACATAAAGGCTCTTCGATTTTATTTGAACAATTTTTTTCTAAAATCATAATTTAACATATATACAGGGTGTTTTATTTGTTTTGCAAACTTTGCGGTCCATTTTTTTCAGAGACTAGGCGAAGGAGTTTGAAAGTTGGAAAAATGAATGTTGTGGAACGTATGTCAGTCTAAGGGACTCCAATTTTGCCAGTGTGAATAACTGAATAGTCTATCTTCAATCCCAAGAGAGTCACGGTCTTTTGGAGGCTGATGTTTTTCTCCATAACGTATTCTTTTGAAACCGTTTTTTATTTATTTAGTAGTAGTTCATTTTTGTTAAACCATTGCTCCCCCATTTACAGTGCTTTGCAGTGCATGCTTTATGGGCTTCTTTTTTGTCTGGGCCCGTTACCGTTAGTATAGTGTCATCTGCAAACATAACGTGACCTTCTTTGGGCGGTCATTTATGTATACTAAGAAATTAGACATAATAAATACTTAATAATAGTGAATAATTAGCTTCATAAACTGAAGTCTTTAATACTGAATATTATTGATTTAATGATACCCCAAAGTGAGAACTATAATATAACGTGACATCTTTATCTTGTTTGATGATCATCCTCTGAAGAGACCTTTCTTGACATTGAGTCTACTATAAGATTTTCGTTATTATCATATTTGATTGAAATTATTGTTCTCTTAGAACATTTTTAATACATTTGTAATACATTTGTAATACATTTGTATGCTTAAAGTTATGACTGATGATAAAATTAGAATCAAGATGATGAAAAATAAGCCTATTTTCTCTTCCATACTAACATCTTGAAGAAAAAAAAATATTCTTTGCAAATTTTATCTTTTATCTCTTGTTTTTCTCATAATTTTTTTTATATTCAAAGATAAATAGATAGTATATTAAGCAAAAAATTCACATAACAAAAATTAAATAAACATTCTATTAACTTTTTCACCTCATCCGATCTCATATCAACCCATACTTTTTAGGATCTCGCTTTAACGTTATCAACATTCACGGGATTTACCGCGCACCTTTGACAAAATATCGATAGCTACATGTGAGACGAATAAATTAGCAACCACCCTCGAATAAAATTCAAACAATTGAACGAAACAATAAACCGCTACTAGAATAAAAAAAAAAAGGAAAGTGACGCCACTTTCCGTCATGACGGGTATTCTTTTCTTTCGCTCCTTCTAGGAAGAACTAAGGAAATGATGCGGGAAGAGGAGGTTGAATCCTTTTTATCACACCCGTTCACGAACTATAACGCGAAGCCTCCAGCGTTGACTGCTTGAATTATGCACACAAACTCTACAATTAAGCTCTAATTGAACGACATCAATGTATTTAATTGAGGAAAAAGATCTTACTCTCAGCGTGATGGCCTATAACTTTGCGCGCTGAGGGAAACTATTAATTTAGGCGCGAAACCGATCAGTCCTAATATCGTAATGGCCCTGTTATCTCTGTCGTCTGCGTTTCCTTACTTGCTTTCGCTGGCAACAAATACTTAAGCTTGAACAGCACCTCGAAATTGCATATATACATATATATTATAGTTAGTAGAAAAAGGAACTAAACTAGTTGGTACAAAACGATATGTACAGGGGGTAAACGATAAATTTACAATAGACAATTCAATGCAGAACAAACAACTTTAAACATATAAATGTATTAAACACCTTCTTGGACGACAATATTTTACATTTTCATTTGATAATAAGGAAAATCTTATAGTAGACTCAATGTCAAGAAAGGTCTCTTAAGAGAATGGTCATCAAACATGATAAAGATGTCATTATGCTATAGTTCTAACTTTGGAATATCATTAAATCAACAAATAATGTTCAATATTAAGGATTTAAGTTTGTGAAGGTAATTATTTACTATAATTAACTATTATTATGTTTAATTAAAATTTTCAATGTATAATATGATATATTAACAGATAAGGTCTAAAACATGACTTGTTACTAATGACTATAGACATGCGCCTATGTGAATATGGTTCATTCTAGTCGTGAAGATGGCTACAAAAATTGTGGGTCGTAACGTCGACTGATGTAAGCAAAATAACGATTTCAAATATGTTCCTTTGTCAAAATTCTAAAGAATTTTGATTAACTACCTTTGACGAAAACTTGCACATTATATAACACAAGTTCCAAAATTTTATATCTGATTAATTTCTTTCCATATCTCACTAAATTTATTCATCTAGGAAACATAATTTGTATGGAACAAGTAAAACATAACAATATTTTCAGGTGAAAAAAGTTGATAAATCCCTTGATCATCTTTTGGAATGCTTTAAAGTTTTACATATTAATGTTAATGATGATGAAAAAGAAGTAACACAATCTAGAAGAAAGGTCATTAATGATGCGAGGATTACTCTAAAAACGAACATAATTCAATTCGCTGTAAAGGAGCGGAAGCAAACAATGTAAGTTTAAAATAAAACATATTCAATACAAAATTACTTATTTAAGTTTAATTCAGTTTTTTTTACTAGATTCGTCATGTCAGTTAAAATTGTACTTGAGTTATGGTTTATAATTTTTTTTTATACATTTTATATACAGATTTGGTGAGCCAGAATAATTACTAATAATAACACTGCTGCGCTAAATAACATTCTGACCCAATATGTCATTTAACTGGTTGGCAAGATAATAGTATCACCATTAATTTTGGATATTATCTAGTGTTTTAATCGCGATTAGCAAAAGAGTAACTTCTATAGGGTGCGTAGATGGTAGAAAGATGGTACACTCTTCTGCTGTACCGGATTTCAAGGTACTTTAACTACTTAACCGCTTATGACTCTAAACTCCCACCAAATTATCTCGGTATTTTAGATCTTGTTTAAATTGTACACTTTGGTTATCTTTGAGACGGTTTTCTTTATATATTTATCTGCCATATATACGTAATAAAACTCTGACAACAGCGCGGTTAGCGTAAGCTATCAATGTACTTTAATTACGACTATCAGACAAATATTTCCTCCTCGTCTTCAACTATCTTCAACTAATAGCCTCAGCCATCATCCGCTTGACAGATGTTTAAGGCAAGTAAATAAAAGAGCCGAAGTAAAAATAGCCGAAGTAAGTAAGAGCACTGGAGTCGTCTTTTTAAACGTATCCAATGCTTTTGACAAGGTTTGGCACATGTCCTCATATACAAATTACAAAAACACGACATACCAATAGCATACTGCAAATTAATACACAGCTACATCACAAACAGAACATTTCACGTCACAATTATTTCAGAAAACTCAAACAAAAAACCAATTAGAGCAGGGGTGCCTCAAGGTTCAATCCTAGGTCCTTTTTTGTCAACATATACACAGCAGACATACCACAAACAGAAAAAAAAAACAATTTGCAGTATATGCTGACGACATAGCAATACTAGCACAAAACTAAAGAAAAGTACTCAAAAATCACCTTCAAAAACACGACAAATTGAGCTACTGGTGCGACTTATGGCGCATCAAACTCAATCCACAAAAAACACTGGACTCACACTAGACAGCAAACTCAAATTTTCACAACACATGAAACAAGCCAGAAGAAAGCAAACCAAATTAGCGCATCACTATATCCACTACTCAACAAACGTAGCAAATTAAACCTAAAAAACAAAATTACAATATACAAAATGGTGGTCAGATCAGTCATGCTGTGAGATATATCATAACGCAGCACCAAACATTCTCAAAATATATGAAACAAGATAGGCACACTCACTAAGAGTAATCACGAGAGCACACTGGTTTGTAATAAATAGACAACTATACAAAGACTTAGAAATTGAAACATTCACTCAAAGAATAAAAACATTAGCAGATAACTTTTACAAAAACGTTCAAACACATCACAATCCACTCATACGAACTGCACCACACAACAGGATGGTAAGTCAGAAGCGAAAGCGACCGAGCGAACTTGAACGATACTCAAAACCCAAAACACGCCAGCGCACACACAAACCAGAATATCGATTAGAAAAGACAAAAAAAAAATTTAAAAAACCAAGAAAAAAAACATAATCATTAAGCACTTCTAAAACACATTAGAAACACTAACAATGAGGAGCGGACTCGGCAGAATTATATAACTATATAATTAAAACATAAAGACAACGCACCCAACTTAGAGTAAACTCAAAGTAAAAGCATATACATTGCACACCCCGCATATGCGCTGAAACACTAGATTAAGATTTCTTTTTAAGGTCAATGCGCCTGAAAATCTCAAAATTCACCCACGACAGACACGACAGAATCAATCGACACTGCCTGGAAAACGATGAAACTCGACTCCGGAAAAGCAACACTTCAACCATTTCCTGAAAGTTAAGAACAATATTCATTGACGAACTTGGTTGCTTATATATAGATCCGATTTTCATTTTATGTTCATTTAAATTTATGAGTAGGAAATTATTATTCTCGAAGTCCACTTGTTCTAAAATTTGGTACTTTTATTATTAGTTCGTACTTATTATTAGTATTTGTAAATTTCGTTGTATTATAATTTCCGGTTTTTTTTTGTGAGTAGTATTATTTTTAGTTCATCTAACTTATTTCTTAGACTACACATATTGATGTATAATATTGAGACTATTTCATAGGCTGTAATTTCGTCTATTTTTATTATGTTACTTTCTTAGAAATTATTTGTTTCTTAGGTATATTTATTCTTGGAAATCGGTGAACCTCTCCACACCCTCCACCTTTCTTAATCTTGTTGCCTTGTGCCTTTTTGAACAGTATTTGATTATGGTGTGTTAAATCTTCATTAATGATTTTTTTCTTATTTGGCCCTCTTAGATTACATTGTTCTGCAAATATTTTTTTCTTCTCTTTTTTCCATGATCCTTTCCTTCAGCTCATTATGGCTTAATTTTACCATTATTGGTTCGACTATGTTGTTAGTGGTCTTGATGTTTGGTTCTCTAGATCTTGGTGTTTGGATTCTGTAGATGTCTACAATGTCCTTTCCAAGTGGTTTGATTTGCATTGTAGTTAGCACGTTTGTTACCGCCAGTTTTAAATTCTTTTCCTCATATTCTGCGGGGATACCTGATATTATTTTATTCTTTTTTGGCTCCTGCGGTATAGTATTCATTCTCTTACTTCGTTTATATCAAATTGTAGGTGTAAATTTTCCGATAGTGCTTTGTCTAGTAGACTTTGAGTAGCTTTATTATGCTTGATTGATCGTCAAACTTCGTGGACTTTTTCATTTCCCTGTAATCTGGCTTTATGTTAATTAGAACTTCATATATCATATAACTATTTTAAGCAACTCGGACATACTTATTTCTTCTACGCCATCTTCTTCTTCTTGGAGTTCATGTTCCTGATTTTTTACCATTCAAGTTTTTATTAGTATTGTTAACTACTCCTACGATAGCTTTCTTGGTGTCGTAACTATCAGTATATTTGGACCACGGGAGATTTTGTAACAAGATAAAATTCTTATTTTTCTTATTATTTTGAATAAAAATATTAAAGTAAATTAATAAAGGGCTGCATTTTAGTTCTAACAATATATTAGAAAAAATTTAATCATGGTTAATGTAAAAAAATATTTTCTCTAGTAACTTTTTAAAACAGTACACTAGATTACACTAGATTACACTTTACGGTGGATCATTTTACTGGTTTTCCCCTTTTTAACGGACACAGCGATAAAAACATGCTAAATGGTTTTAAAATAAACCGTTACAGCAGATCTGCATACGAATTACATTTGTTACACTTGTTTCTAATTAATGGCAAGGCCATTGGGACCTCATTCGTTTTCAGGGCCAATTGACAAAAAATTTAAATGCTTGGAAAAAAAGCGCGTTGTGCCGTTTAAACATATTTTAGAACATTTATATCAGAGTTTTCTGATCAATCTATTACCATAAATCAAACATATTTGTATAGAATAGTTACATATATTTCCTAAGTATTTTGAAAATAAATCTTCAGGCAAAATGTTATATGGTTTTTTCGTGTTAATCGAATTTCGTATGTGCTTTTGTATACTGGCACGGCGTAAATTGTATATTGACCTGGGGTAACTGAGCGTCCAAAATTTCAACTCTACAAAGCTCTAAATTATTGAGAGAAGACTGCGGCGTCATGTACGGCATATTAACCTTTTCTTGTCTATATATTTATGAATGTCTTTTTGACGCTAAGACAAGTTCCAGCATGCCTAACTGGATCTAATATTCACATGCATTACAAACGTTACAATGGAGACATACGTATAGATTTTTGTAGGCTTAATAAATTCCAGAACGGTAGCTTGCTTCGCTGCTTTAAATTTTTTAACAACTTACCATCGCACCTTAGCTAGCGAGAATCGAAAGAATTCAAAAGAGAAATAATGAAGTTATTAATCTCCCAAGTTTTTTTATAGCGTAGATGAATTCATGAAACATAAATTCTAACTGATAACATAACATTGAGTGATTTGACATTGTGGTAACATTAGACAACACTATCGTGTAGCCCAGTCCGTCCAAGCTGCTCCCTGTAGTTCCCTGCAGATGGCGTCATATTTTGAACTTAGCTTGTAGCCTTGTACATGATGTGCTTATATACCATGTGAATATGTACTAAACTTTCTAATGCATGATAATTTATATGTCCTACCTTGTTTATCATACTATTTACTGTATGTTACTATTTACTTATATTATTTATTACTTTTCTAATATATATGATACTATTTACTGTATGATACTATGTACCGTAGTGGTATTCACTAATGGTTTGTATTTACTTTTATTATTTTGACGTATGTAAGCACCCATGTGTTTATTAGCATTAATAAACTACTTTACTTTACATCTTACATCGATCTTATTAACTGGCACTGATTGACTGGGACTTACTGACTTCTCTATACATCTTATTTTGACTGGCAGGAGAATGCTATTACTGACATCAATATTAGAATCGATCTTTGATCAAGATATCTGCAGCTTACTGCACAAAAATTAAAACCGTGCACTACTCTTTTAAACACGAAATTGTGACCGTCTGTAGTATTACAACTTCATATTTTGTTTTATTTCAGCTCTCAACAAGCTCATCTTAATGTTCCAAAGTTTGTTGCTACACCTGTTAGGAGAAGCGTCAGACTTGCACAGAAGGGCAATACTACACCTGGTTATCAAGTCTGTAATTCACTTCAAGAATTGAATGACTCTATTAAACAGAACATGAGTTTTAAAAACAACAGTTACCTTATATGAATATGACAGTCATTCTATTTTGATCACTTAACCCTTCATTTCAAGATTTTTATTTAAAAAAAATATTAAAATGTTCGTGATGCACAAGGAAAAAATATTTAAAAGAAATAATTTTAAATTGACTATTTATTTTTTTATTTGACTAAATAATTTTAAATTAACTTTTTATTTGTGGAAAAAAGGGGTATGTTGCAAGTTTGAAACATCATGGAAATGTACAAGATGTAAATGTGACACTGTTACCTAATTCAAATATATTTTTGTCCTTAGTTAAGCATAAATTAATCCCACGTTTTAAGCACTTGAAATGTGAGAATCTCTGCCGTTTCTCATAAATCGTTCAATAGCATATTTGATCAGTTCGAACATTGGTTGACGGGACATGGACAGTGGGATAGTGGTGTCTTTTGATTTACAGATCTTGTTCGTTATCACTTGGCCTGCCTTCTTTTTAAGTATGTGCTCCCATCAAGGACAATCATTTCACTATTTCGACTCGAACTCCCACAAGGCCATTTTGGAAGGTGTACCTTTCTGTTTGAGCACACGATGGAATAGCAACCAAGCATTTATGGCTGTGAAATCTAGTAAATAACATAATATTCTACACTACCATTTTTTTAACATAATTGAATTTTTTCTCGTTCTATGTGACAATCAAGTAAGTCTACACCCCCTTCTTGTCAGTCAGTATATTAGTAGTGATTGTTCGATGTTACGCAATGTCCTTATTTTTTGCTAAACCTGTAGTTTTATATATTTCGTTTGTAAGATATCTTGTTTTCACGTTGTACAGTGATTTTATTATTCTGTTTTGTGTTCTTTGCTTTGTATCATATTTAAAGCGGTTTCTTGCATTCACCCATGTACTAATTTGATATCTCAGGTGACTTTCTCTCTGTGCATGATGAATCATTTTTCTCGTGGCTTTTGTAATATACTTCCACATCTGCGCAGTACTTCCGTTAGTGGAATTATTTTCTTTTTAACGTGTTCGATTTGTTTCTTCCAATTTAGCTTGTTGTGTATCCAAATTTCCAAGTATCTGTATTCTTCTACTTCTTGTAAGTCTGTTTTATCTTTTTTGATATTTATCAGATACCAGATACATGATATCAGATACCGTATCAGATATCAGATACCCGTCTTTGTTGCCCGTCAGAAGTAAAACAGTATCGCGTATGTGTATGTGAAATAACTTGTATCTAGCATCAGGTCTTTTAGATCATGTGTATACAGTAGGAATAAAATTGGTCCCAGTATTGAACCTTGTGACATTCCGATTTTAGTCTCTTTCAATTCAGTTCAGACTCCATTAACTTTCATATATTGTTGAGATAAGAGTTTAGAAGGTTATATCCTGTTCCTGTAAAGCCCATTTTTTGCAATTTCACATTAGTTTAGTTCTGTCTACAGTGTAGAATGCTTTAGAGAAATCTACAAAAACCGAAATACAGAAGTCACCTTTATCCATTGACTTAATTAGTTCTTCGGTATATTCTAACAGAGCAGATTGAGTGCCACTATGCCGTTGATATCTATACTCTTTATTATCATATCCTACTGTGGTTTTTATGAAGTAAATTCTGTTATTTTTGCAAAAATAGATAGTAATGAAATTGGTAGATAATTTTTGACTTCTTTTTGAAACAACTTCAATGATTTTTAATTCTTCTTCAATTTCTCCTTTGCTTAGCATATTATTTATAAATTCAGTGATTAGTGGAATTACTAAATTTTTAAGAACTGTAATATCTTTTATTGTTATCTTATCGTAGCCCGATGTACTATAATTATTTATTTTATTTCATTAATGTCTTTTCTATTTCTTGTATTGTTGCTGGTTTCAAATAGATTGTTTCGTCGTTCTCTTTATCGCTGTGTTCTATTTTGTTTGATGTTGCCTGTTTAAGAGGCTATTTTTGTCCAACATTGATGTAGAATGAATTAAATTTTTCACTAATTTCTTTCTGCGTTAAGCTATTTCCATTTTCTATTATTGTTATTGTTTTTTGAATGCTAGTTTTATATTTATTTAAGATCTCATTGTTCTCCAAGATTTCCGTAGATTATTTTTATGTACTTCTAATTTTCTATGATAATATTTACATTTTTGTTTTCTAATTAGAATGGTAACTTTGTTTTTTTTTTGCTTTTTGAATTTAATTTTTGCTTCTTCTCGTCCTTATTTTGTTTCATTCTTTTATATAATTTGTCTCTATGTCTTATAGCCTGCATTATTTCTTTCGTCATCCAATTGTTATATTTAAATTTGATGTTGAATTAACTTTTCATTTTTGTTTCTTGTATAATGTCTGTCAGTTCTTTGAAGTTGTCTACTAAAAAGTTTTCTAGTTTTTGTTTGACTAAATTATAACACTTTATTTTGTTTATTAGCTTAATTTATTTTCCTTGTTGAAATCGTTCATCTTTTGCATTTTTTAGTGTTAATTTCAATGATCTGTAAATCCAACATCTTCAGTCTCAATTTTATATTCTAGTTGATTAATGTTAGAGTAGCGTAGAATATTGTGCATATAGAATTATTGGGTATTCTCATTACACTGTCAGCATCCATTTTATTTAAAGACTTAAATCCATGTAATTCTTACAGGTTTAAATCCATATAATTCTAACCTTTCTAAATATTTCTCCAATTCTTCTATTTTGTTCGATGGTTGTCTATCGTATAGTACTATTATTTTAATTTATCTTTTGTTATGCAATTGTATCGTGTTGTATCATCCCTCTGTGATTCAATTATATTGTATTTTATTGTTTCCTTTATTGATATTGCATTCCGTATGTCGTCTACTCCCATGTCGGTTCTCCAATAGCTCCTTGTATTTGACAAAAGAATCACAGACATGTATTGACAAATACCTAAAAATCGTTTTGTATCTGTGCTTGTGTTATAATTTGTTAGGATTTTTCTGTGCTGTATATACATTTTTTTTTGTTCACAAATTAGATTTATAAAGTTGTCATTAAGGGAATATTGAAAACATTCTGAAATATTTTTTGTATTTTTGTATTTGGACTTCTTGGAAACATCATTTCTGAAAGTGCTAGAGCTTTCAGAAATGTATTCATCAACTGCTTTACTTTAAAATGAAACGAATATATTACAAGTGTTATATTACTA
>WYDF02290859.1:0-16282 GCA_009867245.2 Adranes taylori
TCAAAAATTCAAAAATTCAAAAATTCAAAAATTCAAAAATTCAAAAATTCAAAAATTCAAAAATTCAAAAATTCAAATATCCTATAAGCGAAATTCTTAAGCAATGCGCTGGTTTTAAATATTACACCATTGAATAAAATATAAGGTAGATACTTGATCCGATTGAAATAATCGAAAAAAGCATCATCCGTAACTGAAAAACTGAGAGCCTCACTGGAATCCATTATGAGATTTCATATTGAACATTTTGTCACTTCACATGACGCTTTTTAGTATTCTCATATTGTGTTACTTTTGTGTTCTCACTTCGAAATGACAGGCTCTAAATAAACTAAGCACATCTTGATTAATGACGGTTTCCTGCAAACTTACTCTGTAGAAAATTTGAATCTGCACAAATTTGAATCTACATATTCATACCAATTTCGGACACTTTATGCTCGGTAAGACCGTTCGCATTGACCATTCCGTTTACATACTTGATAGAATGTATTAAAATATTGACGATTGCTATGGGGCCAATTCACGGACACTGTTTACTCAATTTGTTTAGTTGACAAGCCGTCACACTCTTTAGAGCCTTTTGCTCAAATTTTGAGTGTTGATTGGAAATGAGCTGCGGGTCTGCACCGGGGCTGCTTCGGGGGCTCATCATTCGAAGATCTTCGTATATCACCGTGTTGATAATAATGTAGAGAAACAAATGTAACATGCAAGGAAAAATTATGCAAAATCATTCTGAATAGGTGAAAGGAAACAAATTTTGTGACTTCACCTTTTTATCAGTGTTAAAGTCTTTGGTAACACACAATCTGGTGTTTATGATATATACTCTAAGGGATGAATATTTTCTAATAAGTAAACTGTATACTGTAATAAGTTTTACTTTAATTATTTTAAAATGTTCAGTACTCTAGTTTGGAGTATTTCTTTTTTCAAATATACTTTTATACATCTGGACATCTAGTGTGACGTCAAGGCCAATGATGACGTCACAGTCTTAATAGTATTAGCGGGAAATTTGAGTCTTGGTTGGACATGGACTGGAGTCCTGTACCGGAGCTGCTTCTGGGGCTCATCGCTCCTAGACTTTCGTATATCATCGTGTTGATAAGTATGTAAACAAACAAATGTAACACATGCAAGGAACACTTTTGCAAAATCATTCTTAATAGGTGAACAGACCCGAATTTTTTGACTTCACGTTGTTGCTTTTACTAAGCGTTAAAGTCAGGTATATTTACAGTAATTCTTAATTATTTCTTCTTTTATAAGCCATATTTTTGTAGTTCTGATGAAGGGGTGATTGTTGTCTTGAAACATGTCAACAAAGTTTTTGTTTCTTGACTAAAGAAACTAATTAGTTAATCAGTTATATGGAGTATTTGGAACACTATCGAATTTCATTTATCGTTCATTACTACTCCGATTCTAAACGATTTCATCATTAATTACATGGGCATACCTGCATTTCTAACTGAATTGATTATTGCTCTAAACGACTAAAAATCTAATTAATGATTCTTATTACAAGTAGTATCATAATTAAATGGACCTTTGCTTAACGTACTAGACAGTAAAGTGTTTCACTTCCAGTTTATTAAGAAATTGTAACAGATCTGTCCGTCAAATTTTTAATATTGTACTCATTATGTGCATAATTACATAGAATAGTAAAACTAATAGAATTATCAACGCTCGACGCTCACATCGCATAGAAAAAAGTATTACTGTTTATAATATAAAATAGTAATGTTCCATAACACATCATCCTGTTTACATCTATAAAAAATTTAAAGTACCTACTTTGAAAAAGCTACACTGGAAATTCTTATATTAAATATTTAATAATTAGTGCCTCCTAATCCTTTGAAAAGCTTTCATTTTAAGTACGAGCTTTAATGTGTTTGAAGCTATACACGGATTATCCTCAATATTAATAACAAACTGAACAACCACGATGTAATAACATACATATACTCTTAATGAGGCCGACAAAAGCTCTCTAAATCTAAAATATTTACTCTTAATCGAGTGATTTATTCGAGCAAAATTAGGTCATTATCGTAGATATTATTAACTTAAGAACTAATAAGTCTTAAGTTATCACGGTTTTTACGACAATTTTGCTTTCAGTTCTTTTTCTAACAATATGTATATTAATTTTCTTGCTCACGATATGCACTACTAAAGACATTTGCTAGTTGTTGTTATTTATTTGATCATTCATTTTGGAGTAGAGTGTTGTGAACGAAATGGTGGCTAAATCTTGGAAAAGAACATGAGTACTCCAAGAAACAAGACCTGCACTGTTTGGTAACTGTAAGCTTGAAAATGGCATACCATATTTAACTGCCTACCACAGTCGCCCGATTCGAACTCACCAATAACTTATCGGGTTTTAAGTGAAGCTTTGTCACGCAATTTTTATGCCAAGTTTTTATGGTTATATTCAGTAAAGAGTACATCCGCACGGAAGTCTTGAATAAACTGGAATTAAAATAATAAGCTGTTGGTAATTCGCGTGAAATAATATCAGTTTGAAATAAAAATCATTCACAACTGACGAGTTTAATGAATAGTACCAACTCGAGGAAATAGAAATAGAGATGTGTTCTCTTCAGCAATATAGATATGCGATGTTAGTAATTTTTCAAATTTTCAATTAATTCATACGTATGTTTGCATAAAAAAACTCGACCCTATACTAAGTTTTCAAATATTTAATTGCATTGTTCTATTTTTGTTTTTGCAACATATTCTCACGGATTAATTTTTAGTGCGGAGGGTTGTTCTCTTCAACGTGAGATGGGTGAGAGGGGACTTTTTATATAGGTTAGCGTAGCAATCCCCTGCTCACAATTATAGGTACCTGAACTCCTTTGTTGTTTTATACAACAGCACATTGGTTTATATACCTAGCAAAATTGAATGGTTGACTACTTAGTCCAGCATTACGACGTTCGGCAGACGCACAAATTTGACTACTCCTGTCTGTACTAGAACTGGGCATCGTTTTTATATATACTGGTCCTCTTCCACCTATCGATATGTACATTTTTTGTCTTTATTGATTTGTACATAATTAACACATTCTAGAACCTTCGTTATTCCCCTCTTCTGACAAAATACACTTAGTCAATGTATTAATGTATTCCACTTAAGTGTCTATAGTGCTGTTAGTTTAATTACCTTTGATCGTAATTGAGGTGAATCAAATCAGATGTGCTTCTGGTACCTATACCAAAAAAGCCCACACAGCGTCCATTCATTTATTAAAAAATCAATTACCAATTGAATTAATTTGGTTACTTACACACTGATATAGCGCATTTCTCCTATCGATTACTGGGTCCGCGGGTAGTGTTAACACATCACACACTGAATTCATTGTTATTACACCGCCTCTGACTTTCTTTAAGCCACGCCTCCTCAATATTAATTTCTTCCGATAACTTGAACGCTATACTTGTCGGGCTATCCACTGGCATACAACATCTTCACAACTCTTCACAAGGTCTATGCGTCCTGAATTTCTTGTATCTTTCATAAGTACTGCATGTTCGACCTTTTTAATGTCAAACTTAACAGGAACCTGGACAAATCTCCACGTTACAACAGTTCGTAGGTAGCTATCCAAAATCTTTTGTAGTGATTTGAAATTGGGGCCACATTTTACAGTTACTGTAATTCTGGCCACCTATTTTAGCATATCATCGATCCTGAAGTCTGAGTACCTTTTATTGCTAAACATCCCAGACATTTTAAAGATTGAGTAGTACATATACGTACCACGCATTGCGTCTGACAAAAACTGGGCTAAAATTTTGACAAGTAAGTCTAATGCTATGTATAATTTGCTATAGGGCTATTCGCATTGTATATTTAGACAAATTAACAGTATTAAATATCATCATAATATTAATATAATGGAACAAAGATTCAGCAGATTTTTACTTATCCAATTTCGGATGTATTACAAAATCTTGTACATTTATTTTATTAATAGAAAGAGAAAATCCTTAGCGTAGTAAAGCACGAAAATCAATACACTCAAATCTCATTCAGGATTTATAAAAATTCACATGTATATCAAATAATTTTCGATCCCTTAGTACTCTCTCTTTACACCTTTATATCAATTACGGACAGTTTAAATGTTCTCCTGGTGCGATCCGTTCCCATACCACACTTTCTTCGCCGATATCTAAACGTATCCAGACTAGCAATTCCAATAACTGTAGGAAAAACGAGACCACCCTAAATTTTTACGCTTCGACGTCCCTATTCAAGTGACACCAGGGAATTAAGCTAGCGAACGAAACCAAAAGGAAAGTGTAACCGTATAAGAATTGTAATTTAATGATGTGATAGTCAGTTCGCTCAATTCTTCTTAGATAAATAATTTACTTGTAAGAAACATATTAGTAATTTAGTTAATAGCAGATTATTTAACTTCAGTTTATCACCAAGTATAAGTCTGGTTGTCACATAATCAACACTAACAGAAGTCTATGCCACATCTTACATCTTATAAGCACAATTTTCAAACCGCCCTCATATTTAAATTATTACTTGCTTACATATATAACATACGCAGTTATAGCAATACGCTCAGATAGCGCAGTGGTTAGTTAGCGTCGTTGCATTTCAAAGTTTTCACCCTGCGGGATATTGGTTCGAATACCAGCCAAGGCGTACTTATAACAAAGATATAGATTCATAGAATTCAGCTATTACCAGAAATATAATCATGTTCTTTATTTTAATCGGGCGACGGGAAAATGGATAAATGTTAGTTACAAGATTTTAAGTATATAGTGCATATAGATAGAGTACGGTTGGAAATTACCATGAGCCCACAAATCACTATGCACTATATACTTAATAGATTTTAAGTATATAGTGCATATAGATAGAGTACGGTGGGAAATTACCATGAGCCCACAAATCACTATATGATCCCATATTTCATCATATGTGACGCCTCATGTTGATAATCATTATATAATATATAAGCCTATGTTTAGCTTTTATGCTATAAAATTGAACCGATTATTTATGAAAGGCTTGAAGTCACCTTTTTGGCAATAAACTTTTATCACAGAAATCAATATTCCATATGTACATTTATCGTATACTTATGAAATGTCTGGTTATATCTATAACAGAATGTTGTCAGTTGAATTTTCTGTTTACTTATGAAAAACAGCATATCATTGACAAGAATTTTCATAAACAAAGCAAGGTTGACAACATTATTGGGCCAACTGATTGTCAATGTTTACTGTTTAATTTGATGTCAGTTGATTGGTTGTGAGTTTGAAATTAGTAATTTCTAGGACTTTAACTTTAAATACAAATAAGGTCTGCCATGGTCGTATGTTACTCAATCGCAGCACTCAATAAAAATCGGAGACACTCTTTCCAGAAGTATCCATCTTCAAGCGGGAGTTCCGCAAGGATCAGCCTTAGCTCCCAAATTGCCACATTGCTTTATTCGTAGAGGGTACAGCCTTATAACCTTGCCCTAAACTCAACCCATACAGCCAACAGACGTATTTAAAATTCACTAAACTCATTTTCAATGTGGATGCACAAATAGCCCGTCACACCTATCCCTATTCAACACCCATAACACACAAAAAACAAGATAAAAGAGATATTCGCCTCTAGCTATGGAGAGAATAAATTCCTCTGCAAGATCAGATCACCTGCTCGGAATTACGTTAAATTGAACAATCAACTAGAACTCCGATCTAAAACAAACCCTCTCTAGAGTTAGAACATGAGCCAACTTAGTTTCTGACCTAAGAGGATGATTCCGTGACCCGAAAATTCTTCAACATTCCTATAGTGGCTATATTATACCAAGAATTGATTACAGATGAATTTTATATTCTACTGCAAACCACAGCCAAATCCACAGTTTAGTCATCTGTGAAAGTAGAATCCTACGGAAAGTCAACAAACACCACTATGGTTTTCCCAGCGATCTCTTACATGAGCACTGCTGAGCGACACCAATTTGCGATCTTCTAAAGCATCTCTAGTCCAAACATCAATAAAGCTATAACGGCGAAAAGAATATAATCGCCCACCAAACTATTCGCTCCGTGCTACGATCAAGGTTTTGCAGATATTCCTTGATTGTAAAGTGAATACTGTTGCACATACTCTGTGCAAATAATCTGTTCAACAACATCTCAAACTCAAGTCCAAGGCTGACAAATCCTAAAGCCTACCAAGTACTTTCCAATATCCTTCTGTAGACCAAATTCCCAGCCAGGAGCAGAGTTTTGGTGGGTATAAATCCCACACTGTTGGATGCACCAGTCATCCTTCTTCTTTTCACCATTTCCACCGGAAACAAAAAAAGAGAGTCGTAAGTTATATTTAAATCGAAGTATAAAATTTGAATTTCTCCTCCCTAAACACAAAATGTAATGGATAAAAATCTAGGTTATGTAACAAAGCCCAATTGTTTTATAACTATACTAGTTCCAGTTTTAGTATATTAAGGAAATAATTGGTCTAACTTTTTTTAAATTTTATAGGTGCAGATTAAAATATTTTAAAAATTATCAGAGGAGTTGCGCTGCTATGAAATATTGTACAAAACATAATTTTATATATCGAGTATATGGCCAACATATCTTTGCCCATGATTCCAGTGCAATAAATCCGTTATCTTATGCAACTATCCCTTTACAATAGTAATGATACTGGAAATTTTAACTTTTATCCCGGAAGGGAAGTCGTAAAGATTGCTTTTATATAAAGACATATTTTAATGTTAAAGCTCCAGCAAACGTTCATAAAACCATTTGGTATGCGGATGACATTGTCATCATGATCTAAGGCATATTCAATTCAACTGTTAGAGACCTTTTGTAAGGAGCCATTAACGTGGTTGAAAAATCAACAGCGAAGAGGAGCTTGAACATTAGCCCTCAGAGAACTTCGGTTGCAGATACTTCAACGGTTCAAGGCTTTTAGGAAATACGGGAGCATGAATATACGGAGTACAACCAAAATGCAGAATGACTTATCCTATGGGCAAATTTACCAAAGTCTTTCAGGCCGAATTATATGCAATTTTCTATTGCGTTCAGTAAAACGTAAAAAGGAAATATAATAACCACCGGATTTCTATACTAACTGACAGTCAGAGAGCACTTTAGGCGCTTGAATACACCAGAAACCTGCCAGGACTGACGAAAAAATGCATAGATGTACTATGCAGATTGGCTATAATCAACTATGTTACATTGATATGGACATCAGGGAATAGGGGCTTTGTAGGCAACGAGATAGGTGCTCTATTAGCAAAGAAGTAATCTGGCACAGTATTTATTGGTCCAGAACCGCCTCTACTTTAATTAAACAGTTTAAAACATTTAAATTAACTTAACATAATATCTTCAGCATGGCAAACTGAGCATAATCTAAAAACAAATTAAAACAACGCGTATCAAAATTACATCCTACCGTTAATGATTCTAATATAATAATGTTCTAAAAGTATGCTGCAACTCTTTTTATAAATAACTACTCGTGTTTTTAAGATTGATGATCTCATATACAAATAACGCATGCAAATTCTTATTTAAATATGAATAAATGTTATTAATGTATTGATCAATCAGGGGCCAGTAAAATAGAGCATAACTTTATATGGTATTTTAATTAAACACCAAACCTACATATTATAAAATAATTACTTATGATGAGTATTACGCGACTTTTGATAATATATATGTACATACATATATATATATATATATATATATATGCTTCTCTGATGTTGAGGCGGCTCCGGAGCCGCCACAGCTGCCTCAACATCAGAGAGAAGCTTTAAGAAACTGGACCAACCAAAAATACATAGACTGCCGAGCCAAATCAGTAGGAAATCAACACAGTAAGCGCTTTATAGGAAAGCGATGTAAGACGAGAACCTTAGATTGGCTAAGACTTGGCAGGACTAAAATCAAGTTGATAACTGGCCTGATAACACCACGCCTACCTCAAAGGGTACATATGAATAAAATTGCCCTTCATGCTGCCGAAGTGGAGTGTAGGCTATATCTGGAGAAATGCGAGACTGCTCAGGAAAATCCTAAAATAGGAAGTTTTGGCATCCAGAAGGAGAGACCTATTTGGAGCAACGCAAGCTAAATCTGGATTCGTACAAATACGCTCTCAGGATGAAATATTGAAACTGGTACAAGACATAGGTATATTCGACTGGTGTGAATAGCGATCAGGGAAAGTACAAATGGAGAGGTATTCCGCATACAGCGCTTGATACCAATAATAACAAACCTTGATGAACATTACTTATATAATGACAATTGCACGGGTCAAAATAAACATCACACTCTTATTACATCACAGAGATAGTGGAAGGTTTAGAAAAGTTGTGTTTAGACTTCCAATACGGGGCCACTCTTAAACGCCGTATGATACTTTGGTTTTGTTAGGAAAAAAGCTTAATTAAACATGACCGATACTATACAGTGAAAGAAGTAACATAAATAATACTTTGATCCACAAAACAGGGAAAGTTCGCTGTGGATTTAATAGAAACAGGTGACATTTTAAATCTTCAAATTTGGTGGCCCAAATTCTATAAATGGGTACCTGTTTTTCAGTAGAAAGCAAAAACTAGAATAAATGACGAAAGGAATATTTCACTGAGTTTACGTTGCAATAAGTTCAGAGAGGAGTAGACACTGCTTCTGGTTTTATTGGTGAAATACTATGTAAAACTTTGAAAGTGTCTAAAGAAATTAATTATGCTGGACAATCCTGCATTTATCTACGAACAAAAGCAGCTTATGAAACACAACTGCTGATTCGTGAAAAAATAAATGATTTTAAGAAACTTGTTCAGTACGTCCATTAAAAACAGGTATGGTTCTACAATGAGTTCATTAGACGCATTGAATGGCCTACAGTAGAAAATAATAACCGTAACTATGTTCACAAGTTTACAACAAATTCTTAACTTTTATTTAATGTTTTCTGTAAAAAAAATATCAATAAAATAATATAAATAATCAACAAACCAAAATTAATTTATTTAACAATAACGAGTTTACCAAGCTGAAATGAAATTGTAGTTTTATTTTGAATATACAAAATAATGAATTAAATATATAACAATAATTAACTATTCCGCCGCAAAATCAGCAAAGAAATGAAGGTAATTAGAAGCTTTTTTCCAAATGTTAAATTTTTGCGACAAGAGGCTCTTTATAAATAATCGATTCAATTTTTTGTCATTAAGTCTGAAGATGTTTTTATTAAATATATATATCAACAAATATATCAAATTTAAATATATCAAACTAGACGAATTTTTAAGTGAATAGGTGTCAATTCGAAAATGATGTGTAATATATATGAGAGACTAAGATAGAAAAAAATTCCGATGAACCGCGAATGGATGGCCATTTCTGCTATCAGGTATTAAGCTTTATCAACACCCTTATTCTACAGAACGTCACTGCATGTGTGTAACTGAATACACACTAGCTCTGTTCTGAATCTAACTCTGTTCATCTTAATCGAAAAAAAAGGGTGTTAATTCGTTCAAATACTTAAGAGTACATTAATTAGGAAGGATTCATTTGTTGGATTGTTCTTGTAGAAGCGAATTGTTAAATTAGATCTAGTTTAGGAATTATTTCAACTTAATTAAAAACACATCGCATATGTCGACCATCAACCGTGTAACATATATAAAAGATTTAATATAATAATTCCAACCGATGAGGTTCAGAACAGTGTTAGTGTGTATCAGTTACACACATGCATTTACGTTCTGTAAAGTAAGGGTGTTGATAAAGCTTAATAACTGATAGTAGAAATGGTCATCAGCACGAGATTCATCGTAAATTTTTTCTATCTTAGTCTGTCATAGATATTACACATCATTTTCGAATTGACACCTTTTCACTTAACATTTATGAGCCATTTCCATGGCGCAAATTACTTGTTGAAATGTGTTGAGAGCCGAATATATATAAATCAAATTATTGTACTTATGTCATCAAAAAGAAGAATCAAAAATTCACAACGCTATCAGAATGCATCAAATAAAATCAAATAGTATGGCTGTTGTATTTATACTAAAAATTTTACCCAAGACAATAATGATAGTGAACATTCTAGTATCGGTAAAAGGAAAACACTATAGCGCTATATGGTATATAGTAACTGGAGTAAACTACTTTGTAATCCGAACAGAACATGGGAGAGTTAGATTAAATTCACCTTGTTGTCAATTCTTCGATACTCTTCGCTTGATATTAAACTAGCGATCGCAATTCGCAAACAGGACACACAACAACGACAACGAGATGACATAGAGCGAAGATCTGCTTAGTATCTGTTTATGTTTGCCGATTTTCAACTTTGCAATAGCTTGAAACATTTTTCTTATACATGTGTCTTTTAAAATTCTTAAACTGAATATGCAAATATATGAATATTTTAGAATTTTGATGAAAACAACGAAATATTTTATTAATATCATGCAAGAGGTCGCCAGCGCAATTTTAGAACTTGTCTGTTTCAGGAATAAAGTTTGCTTAATGAATGAATATTATTCGGAGCGATATATTTCTGTGTTCCAGACCAGTGTTACCCAACCTTGTTTATACCTTCGCTAAAATTTTATTGGCTCTCCTTGGGCCCTCCTCCTCCCAAATTTAACATATACATAAAGTTTCATATCGTATCATATACGTAAAATCAACATTCAATGTGAGATCAGATCTAGATTAGTCTACCAGTAAAAATTCGATTCTCGTGTTTCATGCCTGTTGCAGAGAGATTTTATATTCGGCTCTAATTTAGTCAGTTTCATTCTAATATATCCCCGTTTGATATTCAGTCAATTCTTTTAACTAAATGTACATTCAGTTAAGCGTGCCGACAGAAACGATTATAAGAAGCCTCTTGCGAGTTTTGATTAATTCGGGTATTTAATTTCTCTTTCATCACAAAGCCATGTCGTTGCACATTTTATGTTGAATATCATTTGGACTGATTGCTCATTTTACATTTCGGAGAGTACTTCTTGTTACTCTATTGAAACCTCACACAAATGTATTAATATCGGCTACCAGCTAATCAAGTAATCAAGATCTTCGTCAGCTAATCAAGCCAGCTAACCAAGATCTTCGCTATTCCCAATCCGGTTCTAGTTCAGTTAACAAAGCGAACTTTACTGAATAAATAATTGTAAACTCAAGGGATACCCTTTTGTGACAAGGGAAAATCCAAAAGGAAAAAATCAACACTACTCTTGCGATATCTCTTCAAACTAAGACTTTACCCTCTGAAAGATACCGTATAACTAAACCTCTTCCAAAATGGAGACAATAGAAATTCTACGCTCTAAATTAATAAAATTCAAAATTATTTCGGCTGTTTCACGTTTATCAATTGGGTTATACAGGCCAATGTTACCTAAATTTATGTGGCAGGTTTCGCTTGGTCCTTACAAGAAATAAGGTGTTCATGCCGAATTAACGTTAATTATACTCCCCAAGAGTTTAAAAAAAAAATCTTTAGTTACGTAAAAATTCAAAATAATAACATATTCTGATAAGCTTTAACTTCAGTAAGAGTTTAGCCGATATTGTAACGCAGAAATTAGTACACGTTCCTGTGAAGTTTGATATTAGAAAGATCGGACATGCAATACTTTAAAAGATACAAGAAATTCAGGACGCATAGACCTTTTGAAGTGTTTTTAACAGTAAACATGTTGTATGCCAGTGGAAAGCCCGACAAGTAGAATTATTCAAGCTTCTATTTAATAAGTTAAATATATAAAAGTAAAGTTCGCTATGTCAGTGTGTAAGTGACTAAGTTAATTTAACTAGTAATTGATTGATATTAAGTGAATATTTTAGGATGTGTTAATAATGAACAAAATAATAATGACGATAAATATGAATGTCGGTATTTGGAAGGGGTACCAATATATATAAAAACGATGCCCAGTTCTATTAGAGGAATATTAATTTTGGACGTCCGCCGGGCGTCGTCATGTCCAACTAAGTAGCGAAATAGTAATCCGAAATAAAATAATATTACATTAATAACTAAATAAAAATAAAGTGATGCCTAATTAAAGTGTGATCTTAAATTTATCAAGTATTTTATTACGCATTCGTCTAAGGTAGTTCGCTACTTAGCATTAATATTTTTGTAAATAATTCAGATAATTTCACTTGATAAATAAAGAAAAGTCGAGCTTAAATAGTAACAAGTTTGCTCATCAAGGTAAAGCCAAATGAAATACAAATAAATACTTAAGATAATGGTGCGTTACTTTAACATATAAATAAATAGTTTATGTACAGCGGCAAAATCTGTAAGTACCTAGTTTAACATTTCTCTGATGTAACTGAGCAAACCATAAAGTCAGTTTAATTCAAGTGTTGATTTATATTATTAATTGCAAGGCGTTGATTATTTTATTTTACGAATGGGAATGAATGAGCATGTCATTAAATTATAGGTGAACATTTTAAGACCAATACAATTTGATTAAGTTTAATAGCTGATTAAGTTAATCATTTCTGCTGCCTGAATAATTAAGGCTTGTGAATATCGAGCAAGCAAGAACAGGATCGAGCAAGCAAGAACTACGTTCGACCGGATGCGGACACTACTGTGTAATCCAACCCTAAGTCTGAGTCTTAGATATCGTTTTGTGAAGTGTTATGTACTCTCAGTCTTTTTGTATGGCAGTGAAGCGTGGACCTTGAAGGTTAGCGCCATTAACATAATAGAAGCCCTGGAGATGTGGATACATCGTAGACTTCTCAAGATACCTTGGACGGCGCATGTCGAAAGACAGCCTATCTGGGTCATGTAATGCGTGAAAGTAAATATGAGCTCTTAAAATAAATAATGGAAGGGAAGATTGAGGACAAGAGGGGCTTGGGTAGGAAGAAACATTCTTGGTTGAAGAACATTAGAGACTGGACAGGTATGGATGCTCACTCTCTGCTTCGGAATGCCCAGGACCTTCGGATCTTCGCCGAGATTGTTGCCAACCTTCATTGATGAAAACGGCACCCTGAGAAGAGAAGATTTATTTGTCGCTATATTTGACTTGAATGTCTCGATAATGATAGGATTTCAAAATATTACCTTAGTAAAAGTAAATTTATTACTAACGGTTCATTTGGAGTCATAAGTTACTTCACAGGTGAAATTAACTCCACGCTAGTTTGAAAGCAAAATAGAATCTCGAGTTATTATAATTATCGTTCAGTATATATATTAAATTGGAGTAAACAATATTTCTATAGTAAGCGATCACGAAATGATATATCAGCAAGGTTAGATTCCTGACCGTACATAAAGTAGTGCAAGAACCTTATATATATATATATATATATATATATATATATACGTCTACCTTTGTCCGTCTGTCCGTCTGGAACTCTTTTGGTATTTACTATATCATAAGTTTGTTGTCACGTTTAGTTTACATTCAATACTAGCAGTGGCGTGCATTTAAAGTTTTTTAATATGTTAAGTTATAATATATAACTTAATTTTCTACTTTACTCTGTGTGAACCAATATAATCGAAAAAGCCCATAAATTTCAAGATAGACGCATTCAGTTTCTTACTATTAACAAAAGAATTCAAGTATACTTATATATAAACGTCTAGCTTTGTCCGTCTGTCTGGAACGCTTTTGATATTTATTATATCATTAGTTTGTTGTTACGTTTAGTTTACATTCAATACTAGCAGCGGCGTGCACTTAAATTTTTTTATTATGTTATATAACTTAATTTTCTATTTTACTCTGTGTGAACCAATACAATCCATTATGGAAAAATGAAGGTAGGGTAGAGGGCAAATAACACAAGTCTTTTGGGTTACAAAAAAAGTCGTCAGGCGTCAAATAACCCTACTCTTTTGGGTTACGAAAAACCCCGGTAGGGGTCAAATAACTCAACTCATTTGGATAAATTAAATATGACCTGGTAATGCATAGTCGTTTTACGACGGGTTATAATCTAGTAGTGCAAGAACCATTTACGTAGATCGTTGCTATGTATAATTAATAAAAATATATAAACAATTCTTGTCATGAGTACTATATTCTGGATGATATGCGGTATCCAGAATAAATATGATATGGCCTTTATTTTTAGTGCCTTTACAGTGCCATGACTGTTAATGACACATAACCTACAATTTTATCGAAAAGCGAAAAGTAGTTTAGTTTCTGCTAGTGTTCGGATAATCTCAACATAAGAACAATAAGATTATTATTATTACCAAATGGCCCCTCATAAACATCACAAAGGTGTTCGCAACGACCACCAGTATAAACGAAATGTTATTAGAAATGCCCGAGTTAGAGGTTTGGAATATAAAAACTACAGAAACGAGACTATAACTGCCATAAACTCGAATTTCAACAATTCTCTTTGCAGGTACGTAATTTCTTATTTTGTTATTTCAATTTCTTTCATTTCTGTGTTTTTTGTTTCAGGTGCGGTATGAAGTGTAAACAACAGTAGACACTGATATGAGACAAACTATTTTCAAAAACTTGCATGCCTTGTCTTCCAAAGACTCACAGGATTATGATCTCCAGGGTTTAATAGCGATTGCAGATATAAAACACAAACGAAAACGTAATCTTATTGAAAGTAAACACAGCAGCATGTCTTACCAATATTGTGTGGAGGCTGATGGAAACACGATTAAAGTTTGTGCATTTCTATACTCCGCTGTTAGTGTTGAAAGAATGAAGAGAATTAAGCTATTACAAAAAAAACAATAAAACACTTGGCGCATTCTAAAGAAATACTGTCTCAGCTGATGTTATATCCTGATGCAAAAGTAAATCTAAAATTCTTCCACGAAAACTTTAATTTGCATTTTGGCCGTCGCAGGTAGATACTTGCAAAAAATGTGAGGAGTTGAACCTAAAAATAGAAAATTGAACCCTTGTCTGTGGGAGGCAGTCAAAAAGCTGATATTGCTGAAGACATGGTTCATCAGCTGCGCGCAAAGAAATTCTACAATGTCATCCAGACAGCTGCTGAAAAGTGCAAAGAAAATCCAGAACTTGCAACCATATCAATTTTATGCAAAATTTCCCATTTCCGTTAATTCCGGTCCAAGACTTGCGGTCGTACACAGTTAAGAGTTTTAGTATTTGGTATTCATGACCTAAAAACTGACAAAGTTTACGTTTATGTTTATCCAGAAAATATTACAAATCCAGAAAATGGGGTAGCATCGTTCTTAATAGATATAATTGGCAACTATTTAGCAGACGGAATAAAAGACTTGAGTCTCTTCTCGGAGAATTGCCAAAGGAGAAAATAAAAATCATTGCATTGTCAGACTAGCTATGTCTTTAACAGAAACAGGTCAATTTGAAAAAATACAAGACTTTTTCCCTATTAGAGGCCATATATTTCTTCCTTGTGATAGGGATTTTGGTGAAATCAAAAGAAAAACACGTTAATTTTATCGAGTTTATAATTTACATTCCTACACAGAAATTATTATACAACCCAGTTCGCAGAAATAGTTTACAGCCAAAGAAGCGTAAAATGATGAAATATTAGATTTTAAAATATGGTGGACAGTGTATTTCAAAAAAAAAAGGTAACACGTCCAAGTTAACAGGGAAGTCTATTAGAAATGACCGACGGACATTTACTATTTCTAAATTTCACCATTTTATGTATTTATCTTCAAAACCTGGTTGTATTCAAATTAGTGTCATTGTTGATGGCTGAGTCTGGCATACATGTTCCAAAAGAGCTGATAATATGAGAATCCAATAGCCAAGATTACGGAAGTACACAGCAAACGTGCCAATACTGAAGATTAAAATTAAACATCTTCAGACATGACTGTAATGGGTAGATGAAGAAAATAACCATTTTATGAGTGAAGCATTAATTCCAGTAATATCAAAAACGCCCAGAGAAAAAGCCCACCAAAAGAGTTATAAAACAAAACTTACATGTCCTACCAAAGTTTATTTTCTGGATTTGTTGTAAAAAGTCTCTAAGTGAGATTTTTAAGGGTTGTTTTGGGTTAATTTTATAAGTTCAGTAACATATTGTTTATTCTATAATTACATAAATAATTGCGATTCAAGGATTTATGACAGTAGAACCTTCATTTGTTAATTTTTGTAACATTTCAATATTTTTTTCATTTCTTGAAAAGTAGTAAAAAGTTACTTACGTTGTTTCAGCAATAT
>WYDF02290870.1:0-16282 GCA_009867245.2 Adranes taylori
AGGATTTATCATCCTCTTCAGCCTGGAACTGGTAATTAATGGAATGCTTTTAGAATTATGGTAAGCTGATAGCTTTCCGATAAGATATATCTTATGGCATTCTCTTTACACCCAAGGGAAACTTCAATACCTTGGCCATAGCATTGTCAACTGATGAGGGAGTTTACTTTAGTGGGGTGAGCTGATTTCCTGGTGGTCTTGTATGTTGATGTCCTTGCTTAGCTGCGCAAGTGGGTGTTAGTTGACCTGAAATAGAAATTAAGGTTGTTGTGGACGCTGAAGTGCATAAGTCGCTTTATGGCTGCTTCCGTGCTGAACTCTGTGTCGCATAGGCGGGGACGTTATCTCGCGAAAGTTTCTATTAAGTAAGATTGACGGCTACAATTAATTCACATGTAGAGATGCTTATAACTAAGGGTCATATATTTGAAACGATAAGAGTTAGACCCCTCATATGCTATATTGTTTGAAATAGAATTACAGGGGCTATCAAACAATATAAAAACATACAGCATTTTACTAAAAAGTTAAAAAAATGGATTGGTCAAAATTGATTCAGTATATTCAGTTGTTCGTACTGGCACAATTAAAGTCTCTTAGTCTTACATATGCTCCCTAAGTTTCATTGTTTCAAGTTAAATAGGAACCGAGATATTTAGAGAAGAAAAAAATTTTTCAAGATCAAATTACTTTCAAGATTACGTGTGCGATTTTATCAAACTCGCTTAATTTTTTAAATACTAAAGGATCTTTCGATACAAGAAATAAAAAAAAACTTTTTGATTAGTTATCGAGAAAATCGTGTTCTATAAGACTTAGCAACGTGTTTCTTTTTTTTTGTTCGCTGTAGAATACAGAATACTGTATGTACACAAAATTTCAGGCTCCCAATTTGAAAACTAATTTTTTGAGTGAAAGCAAAATGGCGCATTTCCGTCATATTGGATTTATGAAAAAATTAAGTCACTTTTGCTGAACAACTGTCTGCACCTATCTACCAAATTTTATCCAAAATTTTATGGTCGAATAGATTAGGTGGAATGTTAAAACGTCCATCCGTATGAACGACCAGACACTTAAAAATCGATCTTTCTTTTAATTCTTTTGTGCCACATTTTTTTTTTTTTTAAACTTTTATACGCAAAATTGCAAAATTGTTTCTTATGACTCCTCTTTGAATTAAGTAGTAACGGATTGCACTGATTGCAATACCAGGAACGTACGAAGATATGAAATAAAAAAATTCTCAAGTCATGAATTCTATATCTTTCCATATTGGAAATGACTAGCCTGTTTCAGCCCTTCACAGCAATGTGTCTACTTTATTATTGAGTTCTATATAAAAATGTGTATGAAAATGTAGCCTCATTTTTATCCTTATTTATGGTACCACTTCATATTACGGTACATAATTTTTGACCCGGCTGTAGAAATCATGCGCAATTTAATATTTAATTACACAAATCTGAAATAAAATTTCTTATGGATATATTCAAGTAGATACGACAATAATGATAAAAAGTATTTTTCCAGTGACATGACATAACGTAGATATATACTGAACTTTGAAGACGCATACATAAGTAAATCTAGAATCAGTTATTGTGCTTGCCTTTTTTCCATGTTCCACAGGTGATTTGTGAATGCATATGTTGTTGGCTTAGAGCTTTTTACTCGAAAAAAGGTGCATACGTTCAAAGAAAAATGTGGAAAATGAGTCTCATTTCATTCGCTGTCGCTTTTACCTGTGGAAATTTGATTTTCTTGCGATATATGTACCTTGATGGATATAAATTTTAGGATTTGTATGCTTTTTATTTTTTAGTAAGAATTGCAAATGGTATACATATATGTGAAAAATATAAATACATATATTTGCATGTATTGCATATGTGAAGTGTTTGGTAATATTTAGGTACCGGACTATTTGATATCTATTATTTTATGGGTTTCGTACAGTGTTTGTAACAGCAGTGGACTGTATTGTGGTCTTTGGATTGGTTCAGGGTCGTTTGGACATTTCGCGAAGTATTGAAGGTAGTTACTTAATGTCTACTATTAGTCCATGCAAAATTAAACACTGTGCTTGAATTTTTATAACGCTAATTTTAACTAACAATAATTTCATTATCAATTTACGCGATAAGTATATATAATTTAGTTGAATTTAACTGATTGATAAATTGTCTTTGATAACGTACATCTACATTTCTGAGTAATTTAGAGCCCGGGAACTGAGTTTTACCTCTTATAAACGAAACTGGAGGAACAGGTTAAAACAGTGAGCGAATTATCCATTAGTGTTGGTAATTTAATGATAGTAACTTAACCAACAAACAGGTGCAATTTTAACCTTCGTCAATTGACGAACATATTTTTTCGCCGCGCAAGAAACAGATGATAACTTGAGCAAGTTTTAAATAAAAGTGATTTACTGCTGGGTTTCTAGTAACCATACACTTCGAAACGCAGCAGGCTATGAAGACGCAGCAGACTGTCGAGACGCGCAGCAGGCTGTCGGCATAACTCCAATGTAGCTAACTTCAGGCGGGCGAGGGCTTCATGCTTTATGGTTAATTCAAAATGTGTTAGTTGTTAGACTAGTGGTACTTTTAAATCTTGCTTATTTTCCAAAAACCACGACTGGTAGCACCAATAAAACCAATGTTTTCGTATGAAATATTTATACGACTCTAATCAAATGTTTCTTTAAAAATCAATACCTTCTTAAATTTCGCGTATATTTTTTTAATAAAATCTCTTAAATCTAATTGCCTAATTATTTTATGCCAAAATCACGTACTTTCTCTAGCATTTCTGTACTCCGGCCTGACATTAATCTACATATTTATTCATTGTCTTCAAGTGAATTTCTTCTTAAACATAACCTGTATGTCACCGAAAAATATTTGATCTACTAAAATATATCGCAATGAACTAATTGCATTAATCGAAATGTCGGCTGTACATATAATTTAAAAACTGCCTTTTGTAACTTAATGAAAATTTCAACATTCACTTTCAAAAAATATTATAGAATCGAAAATTTTTGAAATATTATTGAAATATTATAGAAAAAAAAAATATTATAGAAAGTAAACATTGATCGCGCCATTATTTACTGAAAAATACTGTAGTCTTAAGATAAATTTGTGACACTGCAAATGTGTGTATATACAAATCATACAGATTGTAATATTCGTATTGTCACGAGTCGGTAGAAATATAAACTTTCTTAAATAAAATGATTAAGACTATCAACTATTTTTTAGCTAAATATTAGAATGCTTGATTATTAGAATAAAATCAGAGAACATTTAATAATTACGAGATTGGTTATCAGTTAAGAGATACATCCTTAAAATCATAGAGCTCATTGTTTTATAATAAAAACTTTACATCCGAAAAGGGAATACGGCTATCTTATGATACTTCGAGAGCGAATAATGCTTTTTCTAATATTATCACCTTATTTGCAGATCCCATTCGGAAAGCAATGTATTGGTACAAATCTGTATAAATTTCGATTATTTAATGTTTATCAGAGAATCTAATCTAAAGGGTGTTGGGCTGCGCTGTAGAGATAGTACCTTTAGTTTAAGACGGTCGCGTCATAGACTGGAGATGGTTTCAAACAACTGGTCCACACAGGGCAGTCAGCTGTCACTTATGGTTCCACGTGCTACACCCTGGTAACTGCATCGACCTGCAGGCTAAACTAAGCGAAGGTAGCCAGATATGGCGAGAAAATAAATGTTGGGCAGCAACACTATTATAAGAAATTGGTCGGCGTCACCTTAGATATAAGGTATTACGGCACCAAAAAGCATAGTGCCGAGCGCGGCAAGGACTGCCAACACGGTTTATATACTGCGATGAGGAAGGCAAGGGAAAACCACCTCATAATTTCTACCTAGTAAAAAATTATCATGCCTGAAAAAACTAAACAAATGGTGCTCAGTCCCCGGCAGTTCTTGAATGATAAGAGGGTCGAAAAATCTCGGTATGAGAATTGGTACAATGGAAGTATTTACGAAACTTGAAAAATTCACAATGTTGAACAAGAAATGAATAGACTGAAACTAGATATCCTAGGCCTCAGTGATACAAGATGGCCAAGCTCAGGCCAACATTCTACAACAAATGGGTATATAAATACTACTCTGGAAACAACGAAAATCACCACAGACATAGAATAGTAATAACAGGCATAGAAAGGTAATAATAGAATAGTAATAAGGAGGTAAATAAATCAGTTTTAAACTTTTCTCCCATATCAGACCGCAATATGTTGTTGTAACTAAATATGTTAAACTGCAAACGATATGTAGTTCAAATCTACGCGCCAATCTCCGACTGACGATGAGATCGAAGAATTTTATGAAGAAGTTAATAACGTACTACGCTAGCTAAAACAGAGATGTCTCAGTATTCCTAGATGATTTCAATGCGAAGATCGGGAAGGGAAAATTTGGAAAATACATATATCGGCCTGGGTACATAGTATGGACTGGGTAGAAGAAACGAAAGAGGAGATATAAGTAGCAAGCAAACAAGGTTATAACAAACAAGCTGACCTATCCTTTCTCCAATCGCCATCTCTATACATGGAAATCTCCACAAGACAAAACGGACAACATCGTTAGAAACCAGATCGATTACATTCTGATTAACCATCGATACAGAAATAGCATCACACAAGTGAAAACATACCCAGGAGCTGATATATCTTCGGATCACAATCCCCTCATTGCTAGTATTAGAACTAAGCTCAAAAAATGTCCAACAAAACCAAGGTCCAATAAACTACATGTATCTCTTTTGAAAAATTTCAGACATAAAACATGAAATGCAATGCAAAATCAATAACATAAGAAAACAATGTAAATAGGGCACATACTCAGAAGGTGCAAAGGAATTGTGCAGCAATAAAGAAGCCATACTAGAACCATGTAGAGAGATCCTTAAAACCAACCAGAGGCAAAGCAGGAATGGATGACTCCCGATATCCTCCAGTTAATGGATAAAAGCCGTAAGACTAAAAATAATAATGAAGAAAAGAAAAATGTTCAAAGAGAAATCCCAGACAAAGTTAGAAAAGCAAAAGAGGAATAATACAAAAAGAAATGTAAAGAGATAGAGAACGTGCAAAGATAACACAATAGCTTCGGAGTGCATAAAAAAGTAAAAGAATTGACTGGAACTCAAAAAAGAAGGCAGATATCTATTTTAATAGATGAAAATGGAAAGCTCATTACAGAAGTAGAGGAAAAGATATGAGATTGGATAAATTATATTAAAAACCTATTTGAAGATAATCGAAATGAACCAGAAGAATTACCTCAAAACAGCGGTCCAGAAATAACCGAACAAAAAGTTATATACGCCTTTAATACACTCATAAATGCCAGAGCTCCAAGGCTGGACGAAACTCCAAGTGAAATTCTAAATCTTATCGAGGAAGAACATATTGATATTCTAGTCAACCTGTTTAATGCAGTTTACGATTCAGGGTAAATATCTGAAGAATGGCTTGTCTCAACTTTTGTCACTCTTCAGAAAAAAGGTAACGCTAAGCAATGCACTGACTACCGAACAATATGTCTAAAGAGTCATAAGCTAAACACTCTTCTCAAAATTATTAACCATAGAATATATAGAAAACTGTAACCAGATATAAGCGAAACTCAGTAACGTTTTAGAAACGGACTAGGCACGAGGGAAACGTTGCGTGCAGTTAATGTGTTAGGTCAGCTCTGCATGGATATGAACCAACCTTTGTGCGTGTGCTTAATAGATTACAACAAGGCATTTGATAAAGTGCGACACGAAAAGCTCGTAAACATTCTCAAGGAGAAAAACTTGGACGAAAAGAGATGAAAATCATCTCAGGGCTTTATTTTAATCAACAAGTAATTGTCAAAGTCGGAAATCAACAATCCACCGAAATTAAAATAGAACGAGGGGTTAGACAAGGATGTGAACTTTCACCAATGCTATTCAATATTTACTCAGAAGAAATGACAAAAAATGCATTAGAGAACGAAACACACAGGAGTAAAAGTGAACAGAAAAGTGGTAAACAACATCAGATATGCTGATGACAAAATTGTAATAGCAACCTGTTTAGATGATCTACAGTTCTTCTAGAGAAAGTGGCCAGAGCTAGTGAAGAAGAGATCAAGTTTATACTCAAATCAAAGGAACATCAAGTCAATGTAAATCTCGTTCTAGAAAACCAAACGATTGAAAGAGTAGAGAAATATAAATACTTAGGTACTATGATAAATCAAAAGAATGACTGCTAGGAAGAAATCAGAATACCAGTAAAGGAGGCAAGAGCTACCTTTGTGAAGATGCAAGAACCATTTTGCAGCAAAGATCTTACGTTAGACTTGAAAGAATGCTGGACCCCAAAGAAAACAGAGATACATGCTTTTGAGTTGGGATTGTACTGAAGGATTCACCAAATGAGCTGGATGGACAGAATTACGAACGTGATGTTATGCAAAGGTTGATGAAGAAAGAAACAGAAGTAATGATGAACAGAAAGAAACGCAAACTAGAATATCTAGGACACATAATGCGCGGACATAAATATAACGTATTGCAACTAATAATGCAGGGAAAAATTTAAGGAAGAAAAAGTGTCGGAAGAAGATGGCATTCCTGGCACCGAAACTTGCGAGAGTGGATTAATTGTTCCACAAATCAACTTTTTAGATCGGACGTATCCAAAGTTCGAATGGCCTTGATGATTGCCAACCTTCGGAACGAAGATGGCACTTGAAGAAGAAGAAGAAAATCTAAAATAGAACACCTGGTGAAAGAGATCATTATGGAATAATCTACAACCACAATACGATCTAAACTACTGAAATTACGAAAAATAAAGGTACTGAAGAAATTGACCTATTTGTTTTTATTTATTGCGTGACTAACTAATCCAGTAACGCCATCATAGCAAGTCCCAACACATAATTGTTTTGTAACTCTATCTACAGTTGACAAAATGAAGTAGAGATGAAAAGTAGATATCATGACTCCGACTTTATTCTGCCAGAGCCAGAAAAGAAGGAAAAGGTAAATAAGAGCATGAGGTCGGAAAAGGACCCAAAATCGGAACCACCCATTATTGAACACCCCAGGACCACCCAAAACCACCCATTATTGTACACAATCAGGCGAATTACACTGAAATAAGACACTACATAGAGCTGAACAAAATTGAATTTGAATCTACAATATACACAAGGGAAGGATTAAAACTACAGACTTCTACCCCAGATTATTTTAGAAAACAAGAATGCTCCTAGATGACGGAAAGAAGCATACCACAGTTACCAATTAATTGAGGAAATGTGCTCAAAGAGGTCATCACAAGACTACTTGCACAACTTTTCAACGATGAAGTTAAGAAGGATCTGGTTAACCAAGGCCTACCAGTACAATCGGTAACCAGGTTAAGAAATAAAAGCGAAAAATTCCCTATAGGCTTGGTAAACACCGAGAATAAGAAGACGACGAAAAAATGTTCGAAGTGTAAAAAGTCATGTACATGGCTGTAGCAGCAGCACCAAAACAAAGATCAACCCGGGTTCAAAGATATGACCGTGTGCAATACAGGTGTAGAGCTTCACAGAAATGCCTCAAATGCGGCGGAGCCTCATATAATTATAATAATCCTTCATTGGTATTAAATAAATTTAAATTCTCTCAACTTCAACTAAAACATTATACAAAAATTTTACTCTTATATTCCCTCCCAATTGTCTTTCTTCTTCACTCCATATCATTTCCGCGCATGAATTCACCTAATGCTCCCAACTTCATTTACAGCTTCTCCCACAGCGCACATTTTCTCATACAATTTTTCTATTCTTTCATAAAGTCTTTTTCTCTCATTATGCCATTCATTCAAACATTTATCCTTTCTTTCCGCCTTCATACTATTTGTATACACCGATTTTACCAATCTTTCATTCTCATCCACCATTACCTTTTTCTCATAGCTTATTAACTTCTTTATACCTTTATTCCAACATTTATACTTCCCACATTCTTGAAAAACAATCTCCCTCGGTGTTGGTTTTTTTACTCCAATTATTCTCTTCAATACTCAATTTATCACCCTTTCCATCTCTAATCTTTCTTTCACCGCCCATACTTTCGCTCTATATCACATTATATTTTGCACACAAATGTCCATTATTATTATACTCATTCTTACCGAATCACCAAATTCCCACACACATCCTAATCTTTCCATCGCCACTTTCGCTTTCTTTACAGTTACTCTTATGTGTTCGGTGCAGCTCCCATTATAATTTAAACTAGAATCTAAATATTTATACATTTTAACATTCTCTATTAACTTCCCTTCTACCTCAGACTTCTCACTTTTGCTGTTTCTTCCACCTCCCTTCTTCCACACCATCACTTTCGTTTTGTCCACATTCATCTGTAACCCTCTTTTTCATATATTTATTCACCCTTTCAATCATTTCTTTCATTTCTTCTATCGTTTCCGCCATACATACAACATCATCCGTATATCCAAGAGACCACAAATATTACACCTCCACTTTGCCCTGTTCTCAATACATTCTCTAAATCAGAGATGTAAATATGGAACAGGCTCCTACTCATTAAGTATCTTTGTAGTACTCCCTTCCGTACTTCAAATCAATTAGACACATAACTTTCCACTCATGCTCTTACTTTTGTCCCTTAATACAGTTCCCTTACAATCCCAATTATTCTTTCTGGCAATCCCACTTCTTTTATTCTCTTCCATAATTTCGCTCTCACAATGTTCTCAATTGTTGCCTGTAGATTCAGAAACAACAAGTACATTTTCTTGCCTATACACAACTCTTGATCTACAATGTAATTTAACATTACCAAATTATCCGTTGTGCCTCTACCTTTTATAAATTCACTTTGCGTATTCGACAACACCCTGCTCACACTCATATATCTCACAATCCTCTTATTCATAATTATTCCAAACAGACTAAACACTCTATTCATGACAGTAATCCCTCTATAATTCTCCACCTGCTCTCTATCCCCCCTCTTGTATATCGTGATTATTTCCGCGACGTTGAAAAAGCGTATGATCGAGTATGGCACGATGGATTGATTTTAAAGGTGTGGGCCCATAAGTTTTCACTAGAATTAACAAAAACCATGCAACAATTTTTGAAACACCGAACATTTTACGTAAAATACGGCAGTGAAGTATCATCCACAAGGAAGGCAGAAGAAGGGGTGCCCCAATGATGACCATATTACGTCTACAATATGCTGAAATTCAACATATAGAGAACGACAAGCAATTTGCGGACGACACAGCCATGATTACTTATCACAGAAATCGAAAATTGCAAAAATATAGCTAGAAAAGTGCCTTCATATTGTAGCCAATTTCTGCGAAGACTGGAAAGTCAAAATAAACTGTGAACAAACACGCAGAAAAATCCAGTAAAATTCATGGGAAGGAAAACAACAGCTAGAATACTGGCCACCTATCTAGGAATCACCTTCGACGACAAGTTGTAGGAAATTTGTGCAACATGTTAAGAGAAGGGAATAATTAGCTTCACAATCGCCACATAAAATATACCCCATTCTCAAGTATGTTAGAAAAGTCTCACTCAGAGCGAGAAAAATAATCACGAACACCATTCTGAGGCTACAGCTGATGTATGGAAATGAAATATGGATTAGGCATGAAAAAGATGTAGGATAGCGGACAGCAAACTCCGTAAAAAAGCATTAGACGCCTAAGAACTCATCAGAAATACAGAGACGGCATAACCTCTAGACAACCAAAAATGTTATAGAAATGGTAGAAACAAATAGAGAACACCTCATAACGAGACTCCGGCGCCATCCAAAAGAACACATCCGCTAGAGTGCGGAACAAATGTAAGATGTAGACAGTAGTAAAAAATCAAGTCATCAGGGCAGTTTCACACCGCCCTGAGTGATCCAGGCACTTCAATCCTGGCCACAAACAGTGACAAAGGGGGAAAAGCGAAAGTTAACAAAAACAAGTCATCATCTTACGAAATGTTCTAGGAACAGGTACTTGTCCTATATTGGTGTTAGAATAACCCAATAAATCTCAGTTCATGAATCGAATCAGTGCTATTTAATAATTTTTTTTATGAAGAATGGTCTAATTAGGGTAAGATAGTCAACTGGAAATAATAAAATTTGCTTGAAAGTTTGGAATTTTGACAGAATAAATTAGTAAATACGGCCATTTGAGTGCAATATCTCGTAATTTGTGCAGCCTCATTAAGAAACTCTTAACCATTTATTAAGGCTTAGATATCGAGTTGAATCAACTTTAATGGGTCATTGCAAATCCAGCCATGTGTTAGATATAAAAAAGATCATCGTGCATCATTAAATGGGACCAATATTTTCGAACTTTCTGAATTGAATCCATTGTAAAATAACATCAGGACGGCGTTGTGATATTTCTGGAGTTAGTTGATTGGAGTCGGCCGAAATATCGTTGGTACAACACAACGATTGGTTTAGAACAGATTGGTTCGATTTTTGAATTTTGTTTTAGTTTTTTGAATAAATTTTTGTAGTCAAATATGCCGGTCTTAATTACCCGCATAACTAATTCCTTTAACTTGTTAAATAAATAATTTGCATGGGTTTAGAGACCCATTATTGTTGAAAAATGTTCTGGTTCACCGACTCTCTTCATTTCAAAACTTTTAAGTATATATTATATTGAGTAATAAACTATATTCAGAATATATTGTGTAATATATATTGAGTAATAATATTGAGTAGTAAACTATTGAGTAACAAACTGTAAGATTAGGAAGCTTTTTAAGTCATGTCGAGCAGAGTTACTGAAAGGCCCTGAGATATATGATAAATATATCAGCGAATTCAAGGGGTAAATATTCTTTGTTTCTAATCTTAAAATTTATGTTGGGGAGAATTATATTAAATTATTAAGGGATGGGAATGTAAAGAATTTCCAGATACCGGATAAACTTCATGATAATATACAAAGCGTACGGACAAATTCCGTATATGTAAATCCGTTTTTTGTGTAGTCACATTTAAATGCAAGTTTCAAGAATGTGAATGGGAAGGTTTTGAAACCACAGTACGATATAAGAATTTTTTGCGTAAAATACGATAGTGAAATTTTGAATATTGTGCATTTATCGTTTTTGGAATTATTTGACTTTGTGGACTATATCTATATGCATAGTATTTTTTTGAAACTTCGATTTCATAATAGATAGCTTCAGCTAGTCATACTCTTAAACTTAAAGTAAATTGTGGACTAAAAGAAACTGCACCTAGAGTTGTCAGCACCCACAAGTATTGTTTTTGTAAATCAGGAAAACAGATGTTGAATTTTTATTAAAAAAAGTGGGTTCAATGTTTTGCATAAATTGGGGACCCAGAGAGATTTTCGAAAGATACAATACTTTCCGTCTCGGTTATTTCGGGCCTCCTATCTTTAGCATGAGCCTGACTTGCGCCGCTACTATAATCGCCCTCTCTGTAACTTCCCTTATGTGCTGTGGATAGCTAAGTCTACGCTGTGAATAGGCTAAGATAAGTCGATGGTAACGCTAAGATATTTAGCATTACTGACACACTGCAGTTGTTGTTGTCCTGCCATAATTGATATTTGGTCTGTAGATCATCTGCCTATCAGTGGAGTTACCTTGGTCTTTTGTATAACCAATTCCGGCATGTTTGATTGCAGACATCCGTAGATTCTTGTTGGCGCCGCCCTTGAGTTTATATTAATTTCTTCAGCGGTCTTGGCGATAATTATCAATGCAGTATCATCAGCGTACCCCACTACTGTGACTCCCAACGATATATTTAGTTCAAATAGTCCATTGTACATTAGGTTTCAGAGTGTCGGACCTAATACCGAGTCCTATGCTACTCCACGGCTTATAGGACTCGGACGAGGGCACAACTGTGCCCAACTGTGCCCTCGAACAGAGGACTGTGCCCTCGTCTGTTTCATAGATTATTGAATTGCTGCTTAGATATCCTGTTACTACTGTTTGCAGTTATCTCGGAAAGTTCATTACTTCCAGTGCCTGCAGGATTTTCTGCCAGGAGGTGCTATTGAAGAAATTTTTGATGTCAAGTGTGATTAAAACACACAGATTTCTAGTACCCCTTGTTCCAGCCGTTGCTTATCTCGCGAGCTTGTCTACGAGCTTGAGAGCATCAATCGTACTCTTGCCCTTACGGAAACCAAATTGGCGTTCTCTGAGCAATTTTTGCTCGTTGATGTGTATTTCGATTCTGTTCAGTAACACACGCTCATACAGTTTCCCCACTGTACTGAGGACACATAGTGGTCTGTACGTTGTCGGGCCAGCTTCATATCCAGTATTTTTAAGACGTATTCGAATTCATATAATTGTTTTTAATAAATTGGGTACAGGTGTTTGTTTTGAAATGACGCCCAAATGAAATTATATAAAACAATTATCATAGTTGATCTAAACTAAGAGGAAGAAATCCCTTTTATAAGGAAAATCTTTAAGAAGGCGAATGTCGGCTCTTGGAGGTGTTATACTATAATATACAGTGTTATAGAACAATATAAATATATTAGCAGAAAGCAACCCACTTTAGCTTCAGAAAATACCTAACAAGAATATACATGATCATCTTTGGACCCCATACTTGCCGTTTTATACGATTAAAACTTTTTACATTTACAGTAATAAAACAAAATGGGTTAAGTGACGTTCTAATAATTAATTTTTATATTTTTAAACGCGATATAAAACAGACTGTTTTCCATGACTGATTTATATATTTTTAAATAAAATATGCATAGCAAAATTTTATGTACAATAAAAAAATATGCAACTTTATAGTAATATAAATAAATCTTACATATTCTATTCTCTATCAAATGTATATACAAGTATTACTGAATCATGATAGGTATTTTACGTGTTATTCGTTGAAAAGAAAAATAAATGAGAGAAACATAAAACTCTCTGAAAGAAGGCTTTCTTAGATGATATATTCTCAAATAAGGATTTATATTTTGAAAGTGATGTACGAGTGATGTAAATATAATGCTTATATGCATGCACTAAACTCATAAAGGATTTGATGTAGACGCAAGTGACATTTCCATTAATAATAAATAAGCAAATAAAATAAGTATAAAATTGAGATAGGTAATAAATGTTAAGTTGAAATTATTTATTTTATTTTATTAGAGCGATGGTTTCTTATTGATCGACTCATCTTAATAAAACCAGTTTTTTTAATGCAATTCTAAAACTAGTTCAATTTACACCACAAGAAATAAAACCAAATTCAAAAAATTATTTGTTTAAATGTTGTATACAAAGAAGATGTAGTTGGAATCATCTTTATGAAGATTCCATTAAAGCCGCGGTTTTGTAGTAGATGAGTCATCATGCACTGAAACTACGATTTAACTTTCGGAAGAAACGGGTGAAATTAGACGCAGATTCTTGTTTTACTTTTGAAATTCCCTCTGTTTGTATTGTTTCTTCTCATCAACTCTATATTTTTTCCGGTCCGCTCATTTATCGTATTTTTGTTGTTAATTCTTTTTTTTTTTAATTTTGAGTGAATGTTACTGTACTAAATAATTAAGCTAGTTGAATAAGTTTTAAGCAAATAGGGTTTAAATAAATAACGCGTAATTCAAATATATAGTCAACGCAGACAGGACGGCGCTCAATGCAACTCTCCAACCAATTTCCTCCTCACCCCAAAAAACCCTCCAACATCTCACAGGCCGCCGTGAGCTTACTTTCCAACAGCGTTTCGGAAACGCACAGCCAGTCAAAAAAACCCACGTACCATTCTTACTCCCTTGTTGTCAAGGGAGTAACCCAGGATATTTCAGTCCACGAGGTGGAAGAGGTCCTCGAAATCGACGAAGCTGAAAGCTCCCAGGACCTCAATGTCTTCAGAGTCATTTCTCGACAGGAAAACAAGCCCCTCAAAATGATCCGTGTGATCACAAACGACCGTAGCAGATATGCCACTCTTTTACGCAGAGGCTTGTATCTCTATGGCCGCTTCTACCACCAACCCCAAATCAATGCAACAAGTTCTTTGCCATCGGCCACTCTGTGAACGAATGCCAAAACCAGTTGAGTTGCTCCAAATTCGCCCAGGACCACTGTGCTCGCGTATGCGAACAAGCCCACCCCAAATGCCTCAACTGTGTCGGCAGACATGAGGCATCGTTCAACAAGTGCCCCAAAAAGTAACAGACCCCAAAAAACCTGAGGATATTGCACCCGCCAAGTGTATCGACTCACCCATTCATACAATACCTGAGCAAAAGACTGAGGAAGATCTGAAGCTCAAACTTCCCGTCCACACAGAAGACCTCACCCGGATCCTAACCTCCACTCTCCTCATGTCTTGCCTAACAAACGCTCCATAATTCAGGAAGCAATCATGCAAGTCTCCCGCAACCTTCTACGTAGGGAAACCTACGTATCCTTCTCCAACAACACGGTTTCAATCGTGATTATTCCAATTCAATGGAGTTAGCGATTGGAACCGTGAATGCCTGTGGAATACAGCATAAAATTTATCCAATTAAAAATCTCGTTTTATCCGACATATCCTCTCTAATACCGAAACCAAAATTCAACGCGACATTAACATTTCAAATTTCGAAGTATTTCAGCAAAATAGTCGCTTAGGTAGTATGAGAGGAACCGCTTTGGACATCCATAGTAATTATGCTAGTACTCCGTTTCAAATTCCCCCACAATTTCAACATCTTGAGTGTGTGGCTGCAAACGTCCATTTCACAAATCTTACAGTCACTTTCTTCTCTTATTATAACCCGCCCACAGAAACCATTTCTCAAGATTTTCTTCATTTCATCTCACTTCTTCCGAAAGCCATAATTATGGGCGACTTTAACGTTCGCCACATGGTTGCGACTCAGTAACAAATTCAAACGCATAATTCTCACTAATTGTGTCACACAATTTCCACTACAACATATTAGAAATACAGAACATATTAGAAATACAGAAAATGCATATTGGTAATAGTTCCAAAATATTATTTTACAAAATCCCCCGCTTAACTTACCTATGAGCACCCCTTCAGAAATAGACACCACTGTTGCCAATTTATCTGAAATCATACAGAATTCAGCTTCAGGGAGTATTCCTCTGAAAACAGTTTTCCGAAATAGGCATCCACTTCCTCCCGATATCATTAATATTATATGAGAGAAAAGGCGAATTTATCGTCGGTACATTGCTCAGAGAGACCCTGCCATTAAATCTGAGTGTAACAGACTTAATGCTCTTGTTCGGCGCAATATAATTGCTTATAGGGAAGAGTGTTGGGTTGAAGCCACATAAAAACTCGATTCCTGGAATGCTAAACAATTCCGGCAAAAATTCCAACAACTTACGGGTCAAAAGACTGTTCCAAAATCCCACCTGACAAATAATCAGGGACAAATTCTAAACAACTCCACTGATGAAGCTGAACTTTTCGCTGACTATCTGGAAAACACTTATAAAGTACCTAATAACGTACTTTTCGAGCCCAATTTTCTTGAAGAAACAAACATTATGGTAAATCATTTGTTCTTTCGCCACACACCACTCCTGATTTTCCTGATCAGGACGATATTCTATATCCTATCACCCAAGATAATGTATCCGAAACACTAAACAAAGGCAAAAAGACCACTCCTGGTTCAGATTCTTTAATTCGTTGTATCCTCAGACACATTCCTGCTGAGACCATATCGCTCCTAACCGAGATATTCAATAAATGTCTTTTATAGGGGCACTTCCCAATTCATTGGAAAACTGGCCAAACGGTCCTGATTCCTAAACCTCACAAAGACCCTAGACATGTCTCATCACGTCGATGAGACATCGATGTGATGCACACTTTTTAACGTCTTAGGAAAAACTTTTGAAAGAATGTTCACATCTCGCCTACGAAACTGTCTAGAAATGAACAAAGTTCTCCCAAAGAACCAGTTTGGTTTTAGACTATCACGCTCTACTATAGACTCTCTTTTAAAATTTGAAACAGATATTACACGATCACTGAACAATGGTCATTACACTTTGGCAGTGTTTCTAGATATCTCCAATACTTTTTACTCTGTCTGGCATGCCGGGCTAGTTCGAAAACTCCATGAGCTTCATATCCTTCATCCTAATACACTGAGGATGGTCCAGTCATATCTATCCGACCGTACCACCCA
>WYDF02290881.1:0-13845 GCA_009867245.2 Adranes taylori
TGTATTACATTTCTAGACAAAATATTTTTTTTCATATGTGGATATTTTGCCAACATTTATTCGAATTAGATATACATGAAATATTCACATTAATAAAAGTTTGAAACTTACCCAATTCAGTTAATGTGCGTTCTGCATCAGTTTTGCCATCCGTATTATACTGACCGTGCCTAATCATGATGATATGTCTGGTCGCAACTGGGGTTTTATTTTCTATTGCTTCATTAATCGCATTATCGCCTACCTTATCCGAATCTAACTTTCTTGGACGTACTAATGCTTTTGGTGACCGACTAGTGGCACATGATACAAAAAAAAATACAAAGAAATATAAAAACTAAAAGAAACTATCTGGTTAATTTTTAGTAATACACTATTGCAACGGAAAAAAGTAAAGCCATGTCATTTTAGATCTAACTATCTTAGTGGGAAATATAGAATAACAAGCATTTTATTCCTAATTTATCTTTATGACTATAAAATCATTTTCATCAGTTCTTAGTCAGTTTGATTTATTTCTGAAGAAATGCGGTTTTTGATAGATTCCTTAATGTAAAATCTAAGTTAAACTTCTATTCGAACTAAAAATATGTAGCAATTGTTTAGTAGTTATAACATTGACATTATAACATGCACATAAGTAGTCATTTAGTGCATCCATGTATTAATTCGTTTTTTATGTCATCCTATACAGTACTCGTCCCTATTGCTGTTCCTGTTTTGATAATGTCTGATTTTTTAATCATGATTTTTTAATCATAAAGTATAATAGGCTCTATGATTTTTTTAAATTAATGTGCTACTTAGTTGTCATATATGCAGGGTGTAGTTACTATAATTACATGTGCGTTTTTATTTTCTGTTATTGTTGCGATGTCTTGGATTGTTCCTGGGTCATTCCATGTAAAATGAACCGAAAAATTACAAAATTCACCCTGACCATTTCTGATTGCTATGAAACTATCTGAGATTATTCTCCTTAACGATATAAATGAGAATATATTTTTAGATTTTTTTATCATATTGGGTTTTGGTTTAATTAATTTTTAAATTTTGAAAAAGTAGTCATTTTTTGGCATACATAAACTTTTTAATTCTTGTATTGCTCAAATTCTATTAGGCATAGAGAGATGTTTGATACCTTATTTTAAAGAAAATTTCATAAGGTTTAATATGATATGCCACACATGAAAATGTTTGATGAAAAAAAAAATTTTTTTTTTAATACTTAAAATTTTTTTTTAAATGTTTTTAAAAATTTTGAAAAACATATGTTTCTTGCAGTGTTATAAGCTTTAAATCCTAAACTTTACAGAGTGGGATCTCCATGGGATCAGGAGATATCACACAAATAAGTTTATGAAAAAAAATGAAAAAAACAGAATTTTTCAGTTTTGTACAAAATGACGGCGTAGGAGATCTCACAATGTATACGCATGTATGCAAATAGTTGCCCGGGTATTTATAATTCAATGACTCGTTATAAACAACGTAAATAAGTGTCATCTGGTGTTGTTAAATTGCGAAGTATACATGTCTCAAGATAAGAAATTCTGAGTATACCATTTATAGTTATCAGATTTTCACAGGCAGCAGGTCCACGCATATGTCGGAGTAACAGTCGCAAATGGTAGAGTTCGACATATTTTAGAATAATTGCGTACATTCTGGGTAACATTTGTCACGCTTCTTTTTTGCAACCTCCAGAAACTGAAAGTTCAGTTTTTAAATATTTTTCAAAAAAATATATGTTCTGTGCAATATTATTAGCTTTCAATCTTAGTATTTTTAGATAATTATTTACTAAAAATTTTTAATTTTTATGTAAAATTAGTAAATCAGTATCTAAAAATACTAAGATTGAAAGGTAATAAGCAGAGAACATATATTTTTTGAAAAATATTTAAATGCGCAACTTAAAAAATTCTATTTTGTTTCATTTTTTTTATAAACTTATTTTTGTGATATCTCCTGATATCACGAAGATGCCAGTCTGTAAATTTTAGGATATAAAGCTTATAAGACTGCAAGAAACATATTGTTTTCAAAATTTTTAAAAAACACTATCTTCATTTTTTTTTTGAAGGTTCAAAAAAATTTAGCGAACATGTTCATCTGTAGCATATCATATTAAACCTTCTGAAATTCCCTTTAAAATAAGGTATCAATCATCTCTAGGCCTATCTCTCTAGGCCTAATAGAACTTGAATAACTCAAGAATTAAAAAGTCAATGCATGCCAAAAATGACTTTTTCCAAAATTTAAAAATTAATTACACCAAAACCGAATAAGATAAAAAAATTGTATTCTCATTTATATCATTGGAGAGAATAATCCGTGAGTTTCATAAAAATTGAAGATGATCAGGTTGAGTGACTGGTTGATTTGGCAGGGAATGACCCTCCTGTAATTCCCGTACGCAGTTTAATACTGGGTTCAGTCTTCTATTAAATTGTTATGTAAATATTACTTTTCATGCCAACTGTATAAACATTCCATATCGTTTCAACGTGTAACAATGATTTATGTATAACATATTAATTTAACAACATTGTACTAACATTAAGACAGAAGAAATTCTTTATATTAAGTGAATGATCGGTTTAGTTCAATGTTAATTAATGAACTTTCACTGACTCTTAACAGGGTGTGGTATGATGTTATTATGCTTGCACTGTCAATTTAATATTAACTGATCCTACCTAATTATTTATATTAGTATATTGCAAAATTCCTCATTTATTATAATGTATATTTTTGTTTACGTATTTCATGTCAATTAATTCTCATGCCCAGTACGTATTTTTTCTTTTTGTGCCTGAACGAAATGAAGATGTTATCGTACTATTATTAGTACAACTTTTTGTGTTTCTCGATTTGTAGTTATTAGATCTATCATACAAATCTATATTAATATGTAATCGTACTATTATTAGTACTACTTTTGAGTTTCTCGATGTGTTATTTAATTATTATATCTATGATACGAATCTTTATTAATCAGTTGTAAAGGGATGTATCAAATAAATTAATAAATAAATAAATTTATAATTAGATTCCGTTTTTCTTTAAAATTAAATAACATTAATTTAACGTCAAATAATATTAATGAATTACTTTTTAATATCTAAGTAGATTGACGTGCATGAGTTTATATCCGTTGATTCATAAAATTTTATACAAAGCTTTATTCCACGGTGTTTAGTTTGGTTCATTTTCATTTTTATAGAAATATCGATTATAACATTAGTTAAAATAATTTTTTGTACCATTAGCTTGAAAACGAGCCGATTGTAGAACACTATAATTCTTTATCATATATGTAATTGTTTTGGTATATTTCATTTTTATAACGTTATACATTATACTACCTTACGCTTATAGTCACCCAAATATAGGTGAATTGTGCATTTATAATGTACTCATTTTGAACAATTGCTTCATTCTCAACAAACTGAATAGAAATTTCAGGGTTATTAGCAAGTACATGTAAATTAACTGAAATTAAGAGTTGTATATGCAGTTACACCTTGATATCATATTGAACCTACATTATCATACAAAACTAACTTACTGATCCCAATTATCATTCCATTTGGTGACCAGATCACTACCGGTAGACCACGAGTTCAATGCACGATTCTCTCTCTGGAGTTTACTGTAATAATATGATAGGCCTCCCCCTATAGCACCAATGCTTAGCAATAGCTTTTGGTATTTACTAAACGTAGCCATCTGTAATAAAGTGAAACACATTATAAACTCGTAAAAAATGACAAATGTTATAAACTAGATAGAAAAGCTAACCTACAAACTACTTAAGTCAATACGCACCTTAAATGGTATAATAAACAAACAAAATAGATGCCTAAATTACGTAAACAATAATGAACAATACAGCTTAATTTAATTAACAAAACAAATTATATTAAACGCATTTCTAATAGAAAACACCCCATCACACATGATTTTGATTTGACAAGCGCAAATCCAGTTTCTACCAGTGATGTCAGCTGTTCTGTTTATGAAACTTCGTGATGTGAGTCGTAATAACTCATGGTATCGCTACATGTCCTCTATTTGTGCAACACTACAAGACCTGGCACGTCAAATAAGTATCTAGATACGAAAGTTCATTTAAAAATAAAAATCTTGCAAAAATGCTACTAAAACCGCGTACAAACAAAAACATCGCTCCAAAAGTTACAAATAGGCTAAAACAAATTCTACACTACTTATCTACGGTTTATGCACTTGACTCCAAAAATTACAAACCATACTTATTTAAAATCTCTTGATGTACTGAGCAGTTTGGGATATATGATATCTTGCAAACTTTTCATTTTAGCACTTATAGCTCTTCGAAGTGTCTCATTAGGCCTAAAAGATATTATTTATAAAACGCTATAAACGCGATACATCCACTAAAAATGATTTATGTCATAAATGTAATATATCAACAGTTGTATAAAACAGTAAACTATAAAAATAATGTTTTTTATAAATTTCTGGAACTGCCAAACTAATTGTAAACGATTTTATGGTTCTTAAACATTTTTAGATTATTTGATCGGATAATTATTAATAGGTGGATGTCATGTGATACTCTTAACGGATAATATGTGCAGCATTGTCAACACATCTGATAACTCTGATTAATTATAACATTACTCTGTTTTGTGCTTTTATACGTAAAGGTACAACATGGCAGCCCCAACCATAAACTAAAAATTTAATCAACGAATAATAATGGCTACGCCAATAAAATGTGTAATTTATGTGATGTAATAGTTTAATTAGTCATATTTGTGTTAATTTTTGTAATATCTTGATTATAGTTTTTTCACGTGAAAACATACTTCGTGAAATATATTTGTTTTTATACAATATTTGGAATGGGTCTGCAGTTAACGCTTGCGCAAGCACCGGGCTGTAGATTTCATATCGGTAACGGATACTAAAGGTTAAGAGGCCTAATGTCAAGATCAAAAATTTGTTTTAAAGAACAAGAAAAATTATAACATTGGAGAAACAAGGTTACGACGTATCATACGTGAATAGTATGACATGATAACTGGCATTTAATGACTATTCTATCAAATAACCTAAATATTTGCAATTAGAAATAGTCATAAAATCGTTTACAATTAATTGATAGTTACAGAAAATGATTAAAATAGTGTGAACAATTAACGTTTAATGTTTTATAACAAATGTTTATGCATTACACAGTTAAGGTGTAGAACATGTTGTGTTCATAGCGTTCAGTGAATATATCTTTTAGACCTGTTGAGACACTTTGAAGGGTGTAAACAAAAAGCTGTAAGATATAATTTTTAGCGAGGACCATAAACCCTATTGAAGCTTTCCAAATGTTTACAAGTGATTGCAATCGCGCAATCACCAAAAATATTACGATTACGTTGCTGACTTGCTGATTTCAATCACTTTTTGTTTTGATTATATTATCACTGTAAATATAGTAGATTAAAATTATGGTAATTAAAATTGAAAATAGAATTGTATAATGTTTTATAAAAATCAAATATATGTTTTTATTATTATATATAACGATCTAAAATTGTTTAACTCTATAGTCATTTCTTACGATTAAATGATACTTGTGGTTAGCCAGTCAGCATAATATCTAATCAGAGTCAGTGTATTTCTTCACAACTGCAGTTTTGAATTTAACTATCATACTTGCAAAAATGTTATTATATTTTATGAAGCCTTGACAGTTTGCGCAACATTTTTGTTATAAATAAATGTTTTTATAGCTTTAATCGTAATGGAGTTTATAATATCGAATAGCATACTGTCATTGCTATTTATTAAAAACGACTCCCTTATAATTTCACACAACGTGGCCAAGCGAGCATCGCGCGGGAGGAAAAGAATGAAGACAGTATTGAAACATTACAATAACCTCTAATTAAATTTGTTTAAACTATTTCTATTTAAAATATTTAATTATACTATTCAAGATGTTTTACCGTTAAAATTGAGGATCATGGACTGACTGAAAAGGAATTATAAAGTAACAAACAAATTTCACATTCGACAAAAGGCATAAGTTTATCGCATTTTCTTACCGCGAAACATCCATGCGCAATCAACAACATAAGATTCGTTCTTAAAAATTATAACACTCATTATAAGGTATTACTATAAGGAAAAGCTCCTTAGGCAAAATAGTGTTTGCGCAAGGGCAAAATTTACGTCATAATGACGTTCTTATAGTTATATCTTTGAAAAATAGCGGAACCAATCAAAAGACTCTCCGTTATAATATCACCTGACCTACCGAACATCACGCGGGACGAAAAAACAGAATGAGTAATGAAGAAAACATAATAATAACCTCTAAATAAATTTATATTTCGTCTATTTAATATAATTAATTATACTATTTAAAATGTTTAAATACTTCAAATGGGGATGAAAGACTGATTGAAAAAGAATTATAAGATCTGATTGAAAAAGAACGATTCTCATATCCGGCAAAAGGCTTAATTTGATTGCAGTTTTTATACTCATTATAAGATTATAACTAAAGTTCGGATTATTATGCACAAGAAATGCTTTAAATATGTCACGTTTTTCCCAAAAATATGTGAAATATATACTTTATTTTTGATGTATTTTGCTTACTGGAAATCAAGGAAAGAGTAGCAAAACAACAAAAAGTAGTCTAAATTAAATTTATACATAAAAAAGAATTATTATTACATAATAAATGATAAGAACATAGCATAATAATATGGTAAAAATTACAATGAATAGCTATGGATGTTACTTAGAATAACATAAATAAAATAACTATTCACTTTCGCAATGAGAACTACTTAACTAATTATTGTACCGATTAATAATTAAGTGCTTTTCTAGATTTTCGTTACTAAAATTTTGTCTTCTACCGCTTAAAATATTTTTATATGTTGAAAACTAAGTGATAGGTGCATATATTAATGACGCCAGATATTCGGGATATAAATGTAAATTATTATCTTTAACATTCGAACTTAATGATAAAATCTTTGCTATTTCTGTTAACTTCCGAAAACCATCCATCTTTGTTGTAACACTATAAAATTTATCTAGTATAACTTTACCAGTTTTATTTATTCCATGCGCTAGACAAGTCACGTGGATTAAATTTTGGTAATAAAAATTTTAATTTGCTCCTGCCTTAGATATATACGCTGCCGATGACGAAAAGAAGAATTTGGTCGGCCTGCGGAATATCTGGAGTAAAAAAGTCATCAAACTTCCATTAACAAAGCGAACAATTTCTACGCTATTGGTCTTCTCTAACTCCTTCGTACTGATTAAAAAAGATTTTGGCTAAGAACACCAACTAATAAACTTGCAATATAGCGACCACGATCATCGGTCGTTTCATAAACAGCAACCTACCGAAACTGATCCTTAATATGGTTTTTTATCTCTTGAATTAAATCTTTGTAAATGGCACATACATAATTTTTTCTTAATGTAAGGGTAGATGGAGGGTTTCGTGGGGTACATTTTTGCTGCAATATGTTTCCAAATGCTGTTTAAATTTAGGATGTTTTACCTTATTTAGTGGAATATTTGCACTTAATAGCGCTTCACATAGCCGCAAATTGAAAGGTTGTTCTTGAAGATGCTGACGAAGTCCATTGTTGTAAAGAAGTATGCGAAATTTTCGTCTTCCTTATTCTTTCAAGTCCGCTTTTATGTTTTCCGGTGGCGACGTGCTGATCTATTTGCGATATTTTGTCACACGTTACTTTCAAAATAAATACTATTAGTTGAATGTATTAAAAAGAAAACTATATAAATAAAAAACTTAAAATGTATATAAATTTTGATTAAATAAGGTTTTATATTGTACTATACTAACGTAAATAATTAGTGAGAACTTACTAGTTTTCCACATGCCTTGCAGAATACTTCTTCTTTTCCAAAGTTAATTCTGGATAATTTTCTATCCGCACAGCCACAATACACGAATAACTTTAGGCATTTTGAATTAAAGTTCAGCTTTGCAATTTCGGATAGCAAATATAATTTCTAATGTTGCCAAGCTAAAATACAGAAGGTATGAAGACTCGAAAAGGGATGTATTTCATCCAAACAAAATTTAGCAGTACTTAAATTCTTGGAACAATTAAGATCACATTAGATAAATATATAACCAAAAAATTAAACGCATTATTTCAAAATAAGTTAGAATGGATATATCCACAATATTGGTGTGATATTCCTAATAATAAAAAATAAGTTTTTTTTACATAAAATCCGAACTCTAGTTATAATTATAAGGAAAGTTTTTTGAGCAAACTCTATAAAGGTTAAAGTTTGCAATTTGGTACAATTATAAACTCCGTTATGATTATAACTATAAAAACATGAATTTGTAACATAAATTTTGCTCTCGTACAAACTGCATATTATACTATATTTCTATTTGTAGCTAATAGTCACAAGCAATTATGCTAAGGTAAAATTTACATTATAAATTTTGAGCGGCGAATACAGGGACGGGGACGGTCGCCTCCCCTCTTAAGCCCTTAGAACATGAATACCCAAACTGGGGCCCAGCAAGTTGTTATGTGCGACCCGAAACACTTTATTAGTAAAAAGGTGGCTTTTCAAAAGAATTGAGGTTAGGTTGTAACTTCATAACCTTTTTTTTTGCTCACCAACATTGCGGATCGTGTAAAAAATATTTATACGTTTACAAAGGTAAGTAAAAAATACTTCATACATCCGCCTCTTCCAACGCGACACGCTGGATCCGACCTTGTAAAGGATGTTGTTATATTATTAATCAATGGAGTTTATAACTATGTATACCATACAGCAAACTGTCAATATTATTTTATAAAATAACGTGGACCAATAAAAAAACGTTCCGTTATAATTTCAAATAATTAATTAAACTATTTCAGATGTTCTACCGCTAAAAATGGAGATCATAATCTAATTGAAAAAAAAATTATGTATAAGACAAGATTCTCACATCCCACAAAATCCTAGTTTTATTGCATTTTTAAACCGTGTAACATCCATGCGCAAACAATATAGAGTTTGCGCAAGGGCAAAATTTATGTTATAAACGAGGTTCTTATAGTTATAATCATAACAGAGATTATAATTATACTATAAGGCCAAATGTCAACGCTATTTTATAAAATAGCGGAACCAATCAACAGACTCCCCCTTATAATTTCTCATCACGTGACCTAACAAACTGAAGGCAGTATTGAAGTAAACATTAAATAACTTCTAAATTTACTTATCTTTCGTCTATGTAATATAATTAATTGTAATATTTAAGATGTTTAACCGCTACAAATGGGCATCAAAGATTAATGGAGAAAGAATTATAAGGTAACTAACGATTCTTATGTCCGACAAAAAGCTTAATTCTATCGCATTTTTATACCGTATAACATCCATGCGCAAACAACATAGATTCGTGCTTATAAATTATAACCCTTCGTTATAAGGTTATAACTAGAAGTCAAAGGTCCTTGCGTAAATATAGAGTCCTTCTAAGAGTTTGCGCAAGGACAAAATTTACGTTATAAATGACATTATTATAGTTATAATCATAACAGAGCTTCTAACTATACTGTATGGCCAAATATCAACGCTATTTTATAAAATAGAGGAACCAATCAAACGACTCTGTTATAATTTCACATCACGTGACCTAACGAACATCGTGCGGGACGAACATATTGAATGGAGTATTGAAATAAACATGATATAACCTCTAAATTAACTTATATTTCGTCTATTTAATACAACTCATTATACTATTTAAAATGTTTAAGTGCTGTAAATGGGCATGAAAGGCTAATCAAAACAGAATTACAAGGAAACACACAATTCTTAAATCTGATTTTTATTGCATTTATATACCGTATGACATCCTTGCGCCAACAACAACCAAGATTCGTTCTTATACATTATAACTACCTCGCTATAAGGATACAATTACAACAATTACTCCTTGCGCAAACTCTTTAATGTCAACATCTTTCTACTAATGCCAACTTAAACAAACGAAATAAATCAAAATTATTTGTGTTTTGTTTTATTCCAATCTGTGAAATTAAAACTAAATTAGGCTATAGTTTGCTGTAATATTTTTTTTGTTAAAAATAGTAGTAAGAATAATTTGTTTAAAATATTTACAATTTTATTATGAAAATTGGTTTTAAATATTGAAATGTGATAAAAATAGTTATTGGAACAGTTAAATAATCCGACCTAAATATTTCGATACTTTGTGATTCGAGATTCACTTATTTATTAATTATTTCAATTTGAAAGGTACAAAAATTGGTAATCAACAAATTGTCAATTAAAAAATAATTCAAAATAATTGCCTTGTCTTAAAAATTTAATAAACCAATATTTGAATCATCATACACAGACAAATATAAGGAATATTATAAATTGAAGAAGATATCCGTATTGCGAAATCGAAAAATGTTCACACATGTCGCGTGAGCAGTATTCGCGGCTTTTTTTAATTGGTGCGGGGTCGTTGTGCGCACGCGTATTGCGTTAATAAACATGGCAGGTCGAACTTACGACGAGCATCGCGATAATAGGTAAATATTTAATAAATTTCATTATATTTTATGTATTTCAGCATTCCAATATGTAAATTATACATTGATGTATCCTTTTGAATTATTCATTTATCGATATTGGTATAATATTTATGGTTAGGTGGATGACAAGATGCTCCTGATCTTGTTAGCACAAGATAAGATTGATGATCAGAAATTGTATTATCAATAAGTTTTACATTACGTATTTGAAGACATAGCAATCTTTGTTTGATTGTTTTTAATAGTTTTACAACAAAATGTTATATGATCGGTAAATACTGTACGTTTAGTCTAAACTGTTTTAAATAAGCCATGCTTGTTCACACAGTGAATGCTCAAAATCGTAATGGGCTTTTGGAGATATTATTTGTTATTGTTTTAATTTTATAAATTAAAATAGTTATCTGTACAAATGGATTGTTGATTCTGGGTTAGGCTTATTAATGTTGAGAATCATTTGGTGCCTTTCTAGATGTATTATTTAATATAATATTTTTTGATGTTATAATATTTTATATATTGATAATGTACCAATTAATCTGAATTACCCTGATTAAGCTCCTTCTTTCGGAGAAAGGTTTTTCAGAACTTTGAAATATACCGGTTAATATTCGTGGTACTAAATATGCTAGTCGTTCGTTCGTTTCAGTCAGTATTCACATTAAGCAAGTGCAAAGATAGTTGTGAACAATATGCTTCTGATATCGTTACATTTCATACAGATTCAAACCTGTATTGTTCTATAAAGTAACCAATGCATTTTCCGTATTACTTTCCCAATTTGTCTCGAAGTTCTGAATTAAACCTTCTGAACTGTTTAACTGAATCTAAACCAAAGTAACGCACAACAGCTTTGTTAAGCGATAGTTAAGTGTGAAAAGTGCTCCGTTTCTTCAACTTTACATTTAATATGTTCATTAGGACGATGTTCATCAAATCATATTTATCTGTCTAGGCGTAGCTATGATCACACTTTTTATACAAGGATTTTAACCATGGCTTTACTACAATTTTTCTAGCGGAAGGTAAATGACAGGAAAAGAATAGCTGTAAAACTTAAATTTTGCAGTACCAAAATTTCTTCTGCTTTAAGGGAGTTTATATTATAAACCATGCTCAATTGCAGAAAATATTTGGTTTTTCTATCTTTCCTTAAACATTTTTGGCCTTATAAAGAATTTTGTTGTCACTGCTATCTCGATGTTTTATCCACACGCGCATAGACTGCTTGCCTCACACTGGATCAGGTTACCCTACGGCATATAGTGTTGTACATCGATTGTCCGACGTTCGCATTCTACACCTTTCCTTAACGTTTTTATCTACACCTCTCCTTAGCTGATTCTGCACATAGCCTCTATCATGCCATTGTTTTCTAGGTTCTCACGTCGGTTTTTATCGAGTTTTGTACCGAGTACCGTCTTTTGTAGCATCCTACACGTCTCATAAGAGCTAACTGGAGCTAAATTTAATTATGAAAACATATTACTGGACGTCCTTCTCGACAGTTTTGTTGTATTGTGTTCTAGTGCATCCATAATTCTCCAAAAGGCGCTGTTAAATGTATACACAATGTCTACCAGTAATCGAATGTATCATTTTCCTGTTTCCCGTGTTTTTTTTTCTGTAACAACCTCTTGAGCAAGCTGCTTAACTTTTATTAGCGCGTCTATGGTTGAACGCTTTTTTTTAATCCAAACAGTTACAGCCTCCTAAGGGACGCTACTGTAGTCTGGAACCTTTCTAATTACTTCCTCGCACTGGGAGAAAACAGATTGGTATAGATTCCTTGCGATCTTCCCATCGTTTTCCACCTTTGGGTATGAAGACGATTCGCCTAGTTCCATTGACTAGAGTTTTCATTACTATATTCGCACCTGGTGCTTTGCCTGATATGTAATGTTAACTGTGAAATGTTAGAAAAGAATTCTCCCGTTGCGGTTTTTTACGATTTAGAATTTTAACATCGGTCAGGAATAGTATTCTGAAAACCGACTGAGCCTTGGCATCCAGGTCGCCTTTGGGATTTATTGCCCTAGATAGCTTCTTGATCAACACAGTGCTCAGGAAAGATTTGGTTTTTCTTTCTTTCCTTAAACATTTTTGGGTCTTAGAAAGCATTTTGCTATCACTGCTGTGTCAATGTCTAATCCGCACACGCATAGATCAGGTTTCACTACGGTACATAGTGTTTTACATCATCTGTCCCACTTTCACATTCCGAACAACTTAACTTTCCTAATTATCACAAGAACCATGCCCTGTCAAGGTGTGGCTGAACCAGTAATTACCCTTTCGTTTATACTGGGGATCAGCTTTTTTATCTATATTTCTCCTTAGCTGAATCTGCCCATAACGTCTAACATGCCATTGTTTTCTAGGTTCTCCTGTCGCTTTTTATCGAGCTTTGTACCGAGTACTGCCTCTTAGCATGCTATATGTTTGATGAGAGCTAAATGGCTCATGAATTTAATTCTGGAAACAGATTACTTGAAATCAATCTCTGCAGATATAGCGGAGTTTTGTATTATGTTCTAATGCATCCAGAATTTTCCAAACGGCCCTGTTAATTGTATTCTCAATGACTAGCAGTAATAGAATGTAAACTTTTCCTGTTTTCCGTGTTTTGTTCTCTTACAACCTTCTGAGCAAATGCTAACTTTTATTAGCACGTCTATAGTTGAACGCGTTTTCTACCTTTGGGTGTAAAGATGATTTCCCTGTAGTTGACTAGATTGTTCTGTTAACTTTGGGATGTTAGAAAAGAATTTTCCCGCTGCGGTTTTTTACCATTTATTATTTTAATATTTGTGAGAAACACTTCTAACAACTGACAGACCCTTGCCATTCAGGACGGCATTGGGATTTATTGGTCTAGATATCTTCTTGAAGAATATTTTCCACAAATCAATATCTAGTGTCACAATCAGTGATCTCTACACCCCAGTATTGTTTTCTCTAAGTGCGTTTGTACAAGTTTTTGCTACTATTTGCAACACGGTGCTCACTTACAGGAGACATGTGGTTTTTCTTTTTTCCTTAAACATTTTTGGGCTTTGAAAGCATTTTGTTGTCACTGCTCAATGTCTTATCCACACGTCCGTTTCACTACGGTACATACTGTTGTACATCATCTGTTCCACTTTCGCATTCCGAACAACTTAACTTTCCTAATTTGCAAAGAGGTCGTGGCCTGTCAAGATGTGGGTGAACCAATAATCATCCT